>CM033642.1:48052950-48138174 GCA_019512145.1 Engystomops pustulosus | reverse complement strand
GGCCAGCCGCATTTCCTGTGTCCCCTGCCGGATCTTTGTGCCCTGTGCTTGTTTCCCTGTGTCCTGTGATTGTTTTCTGAATTCTTGTTGTGACCCTGGTTCTGTTTCTGACTACGCTCCTCCGCTGCCAGCCCTGACCTTCTGCTCCGCCGTTGACTCTGGTCCTGTGCTGCCTGTCTTGACCTCCTGCCTATCCTCAACCACGATTCTGCCTCATGACTCTGTACCTCGCCTTGGCCGTCACCGCGAGCAAAGTCGCGCCTGTGGAGCAACCTGGTGGTGGCTTAAGTCATCGTTTCCGGTGGTACAGTGGGTCCACTAGCCCTTATTCTGACACTTGTGAGCTGCTCCAACAGGTAGAGGTGACAGGACCAGTGACAGAGACCTGATGACAGGTGTCCTTTAAGGTGGTGGCCTCGGTTTTTACGACTTTTATAGTGCGCTCAAAATAACACCTCCACTTAAACTAAAATTACTGGGATACTAAATTTATACAGGTTTTATTGTGTTTAAATATATTTAACAATTAAAAACCTTATGTACAAAGAAAAAAATTAATTTGCCATCTTCTGATGCTAATACCTTTTTTATACTCACTAAGGTGAAGCTGTGTAAGGTGTGAGATGAGCTAGCGTTTTCATTGCTACCATTTTGAGGACTGTACGACCTGTTGATCACTTTTTGTTATATATTTTATCTGTTGCAAAATGGTAAAAAAAAGTGATGTATCTGACATTTGGACGCTATTCTCTGATACTGGGTTCAACACCGGGAATAACTGTTATTATATTTTGATAGACACAATGGGGCACATTTACTTACCCGGCCCATTCGCGATCCAGCGGCGCGTTCTCTGCACAGGATTCGGGTCCGGCTGGGATTTAAGATGGTAGTTCCTCCGCCGTCCACCAGGTGGCGCTGCAGCGCCGAAAATAATCTTAACGCCCCGGAATGCACCATCCCATAGAAGGTGAAGGTGAGCGCTCCCCAAGCGACACATTTTCGGCATTTAAATGCGGCGGTTTTTCCGAATACGTCGGGTTTTCGTTCGGCCACGCCCCCCCGATTTCTGTCGCGCGCATGCCGGCCCCGATGCGCCACAATCCGATCGCGTGCGCCAAAAACCCGGGGCAATTCATGTTCAAGCGGCGCAAATCGGAAATATTCGGGTAACACGTCGGGAAAACGCGAATCGGGCCCTTAGTAAATGACCCCCAATATTTTGGGATGCGTTAATACCTTACATGTTTATGATTTAACAGTTCTAATGAAAGAGGGGTCATTTGAATTTTTACGTTTTATTATTTTCTTTAATTTTTTTTTTTACTGCTTTCAGACCCCTTAGGATACTTTAACCCTAGGTTGTTGGATTTTCTACATCATCTATTACAATGTGCAAATCGCAGCTACTAGAGCTACCTCAGATGTAGCAGTGTTAAACTTCTAGCTTAATTAGAACCCTCCGATAAAGCTGCCAGACACTGCAGTGCCATACCCTAGGTATTTCAGACCAAGCGTATTCATGAGGGGGTAGTCTGATGGCGCTGGTTCCTCCCCGGACTGCCCCTCCTACTCCATAGGCCGGTGGTGACTGCCAGGCTTCATGCGGCAGTCACCACCTCCTCGGACCTCTCCCTAATGCAGTGATGGCGAACCTTTTAGAGATAGCGTGCCCAAACTACAACCAAAACCCACTTTTATGTCGCAAAGTGCCAACATGACAATTTGAGCAGTAACCTATTGATCTCTGCTGTATCAAAAGTTTAAATCGTATTGGTGTCCTCAGTACACCAATACAATATAGAACAGGAGACGTTTGGATTGAAGCTTCCCTCCTGTGTCGCCTGAAGAGGAAGAATCAGGAGACCCAAAGCAGGAGATCCAATAAAGATAATCCATCTCTGTCCACACCCTCTCGCTCCTCCTGTCGTCCTGGCACTGAGCGTGGCTCGTCCCGAGCTGTCTTGAACTGCAGGAAGAAACCTTGAGTCCTGTCTGGTAAATTCTGTACTGGTTCGGAAAGGGTTCAGAAAAGGTTTGGAGTGTCACATCTGGCACCCATGCCATAGGTTCGCCACCGCTGCCCTAATGAGTCCGCCGGAGTGCTGTAAGCTTGGTCCTGGTTCTCAGGCTATGGCGCTGCAATGTTTTCTAGCTTAATCGGCGGGTTCCAATAAAACTAGCAGTGATAAATTAAAATGCCAGTGCGTACCACAAAAAAATGACACCTTACACAGGTCCATACACCAAAATGTAAAAAGTTATTGGGGGTTAGGGTTTGCCTCAGAATTTGGCAAAATGGCAAATATTTTTTTTTTGTACAAAAGATTTACATTTTTTAAAATCTGCAAAAACCTAATAAAACCTATGTAAATTTGGTATCCCTTTGTCATCGTATCGACCCAAAGACTAAAATGGAAGTGTCAACAGAATGAAAGCCGTAAAAACAAAGCCCACAGGAAAATGTTGCAAATGTGTTTTTTTGTTAATTTTTTTGAATTTTGCTAAAATTTTTTCTGGCTTCCCAGTACATTGCATTGAATATTAAATAGCTCCACTAAAAAGTACAATTTGTCCCGCACACCTGCCCTCACACACCTCTGTAAAGGTAAAAATAAAAAAGTTATCTCTTTGGAATGAGGGGAGAAAAAACATAAACACAAAAACGAAAAAAGGTCCTGTAAGGGTTAATACTGATGTCGTTATATGATATGTAGATTTATGTGGGTAGTGGTATGGTCCAGTGTGATAGTGGTTCAGTCCAATGACCAGCATATACCAGCTGTGAGCACAGGTCTCTGGCGCTAGCTAGAAGAATCGGCAGGCTCAGCCCTTATGTTATCACGTGCTCGTGACGTCAGCTAAGGTCCTGTAGCTGACCGGCG
Organism: Engystomops pustulosus; assembly: GCA_019512145.1. Lineage (NCBI taxonomy): Eukaryota > Metazoa > Chordata > Amphibia > Anura > Leptodactylidae > Engystomops > Engystomops pustulosus. The sequence goes on along the minus strand of CM033642.1, from coordinate 48,135,289 downwards.
CTATGTGCTGATGGTACGCTCCACACTAGACGCTGTGACGCTTCCGGTAATGGTACGGTCCAGTGACGTGCATTGTTTTGGTTCTGTCAGTGACAGGAAGTGCGCGGTCTATGGCTGCCGAGCGGCTGCGTCTCCGTCCTCGTATATGAGAGCAGGCACCGGCCGCCGCCACCACCTAACTCCTTCTCTCGTGTAGTGAACGGTGCGTATACAGACCCGGGTCACACTGCGATGTCCTCTGATTCTGTGGGTCATAATTACCTGTGGAAGCGATCAGTGATGTGGTCAGTCCTATGCTGCTGAGGAGCCCCACCACCTGACTCTGCGGGATGTGGTTAAGTGCCTAGGCCGGAACGTGAGCAATGCGCAAAATTCATCTCTACCGATTTGGAGTAGAGAGACTTTCATCATGTAACTTGGCCTGCTTACTGGGGAAAGCCCCCCAGTATTGTCGTGGGACCTGGTATAAAAAGGACACATGTTGGGCTCATGTGTCTGGGGTGTCTAGTGGAGGGTGGGATGGCAGCAGTGGGTATCACCACTTGGGCAGAAGTGCAGGACTTCCAAGCTTCGATAGTAACTACTGACATAGACCTGCACACTTGGCTGCACCATCATAGATAATGACTGACTGACCTGACTGCACACAATGGCTACACAGCAGCATATAGAACTATGAACAAGACTGTCAAAATGGCTAACACGCACACATATATAACTACTGACCATAGGAATGCACACCTGGCCACACACATCAATATACTACTACCATTAGACCTGCACACCTGCTACACACATTATATATAACACTACTGACCCACAGACCTGCACACCTGGCGCACACAACATTACTATAAAAGCGGACTGACCATAGCCTTGGCACACCGTGGCTACACACATTATATATAAACTAACTGACCCTAGGACATGCACACCTGGCTACAACATCAGATATAACTTCTGACCATAGCCCACTGCACACCTGGGCTACACAATGCATATATAACTAATGACACAGACCTGCACCCCTGGCTACACACATCATTATATAACTATGACCACAGACCTGCCAAACTTGGCTACACACATAATATAACTACTGACCACAGGACTGCAACCACTGGGCTACACGCATTCAATATACTACTGACCATAGACATGCACACCGGCTACACAATCATTATATAACTACTGGACCAAGACCTGCACACATGGCTACCACACATCATACATAACTACTGACCACAGCCTGCAACACCTGCTACAACACATTATATATAAACACTGACCACAGCCTGCACAACTGGCTACGCACATCATAGATAACTAATGACCCAGAGACATGCACCAACTGGCTACACAATTATACATAATTACTGACCATAGACCTGCACATTGCTGACACATCATAGAAATATGCCCTAGACATGCATACCACCTGGCTCACCCATCATAGATGACTACTGACCTAGACATGCACAACTGGCTACACGCATCATAATAACTACTGACCACAGACCTGCACACTGGCTACACCGCATCATTATATAACTACTGACCATAACATGCACACCGGGCCACACACATCATATATAACTGTTACTGACACAGACTGCACACCGGCTACACACATCATAGAAACTGACCATAGAATGCACACCTGGCTATGCACAGTGCATACATAACGACTGACCACAGACCTGCCACATGGGTTACACACATCAAGATAACTACTGCCCATAGACCATGCACACCTGGCTACGCAATCAACCTAACTACTGACCAACAGAGACTGCCACAGCCTGGTAACACACATTATATATAAACACGGACACAGACCTGCACACCGGCTACGCACAGCATAGATAAACTACTGACCGAGACCTGCACACTGGCTAAACACATCATAGATAATACTGACCCTAGACATGACACCTAAATAGGTAAATATGACATGCAGAGACATGTGTTTAATAAAGAACATAATGGATTGAGTGGCCAACCCCCTCTTAAAGAACTTGCAAATGTTCATTTCTTAGAAATGAAGCTGTACTCCTTCCACACAGCTTCTCTGGGTAATGGTTATAATCCTGCAAACATTGTCAAATTTTATAACAATATGTTGGACTTTTTTCACTGGCCAGTATTCATTTACTTATCAGGGACACTACGTTTATAAATATCCGATGGGAGTATAAAAAAATGACAACTATACTCCTATGGGGCTAATGTCCATCTCGGTGCCTCCTGCTGTTTAATACAAGGGCACAGCAGTGAGAGATGAGGCGGACCTTGATGTTAGTGGGCCACCTGACTGGATATATTGGGCGGCAAACAGTAAATTGGCAGGATTAACTCCCCCTGGCCATCATAGCAATAGCTAGTAACGTTATTTGCGGGTTGGCTGTTCGGAGGCAATACATCCAGGTCGGGCCGAAACGTGGACATTAACAGATCACTTATCTATTACCCAGCATGTGCGGTGCTACCCTCAAGAGTGTGCAAAACCCCTACAGCCTAAATGGACTGGCCATTGTGTCAGAGACTGTAGTGGGTGAGCATGACCATACCTGGCACCTCTGTCTACCATAAACAGAGACTGACGGAAGTGGCTGCTCTCGTAGAAAGAACGGTGTATAACAATTTTGTACTATATCTTCAGGGGCCCATATGTTAAAACTACAATAAATAAACAACCAAATGTTTGTGATAGATAATGTCTTTTGTTTTGGGCACATTTGTAAAGCGGAATGGTCTGTGAATCTGCTCATCAATGAAGGACCACTTGGTTAAAGGCATGCGCAAACATGCAAGTTGTTTGAAGTGCATCTTATGTATGTTGTGTAACAGCAGAAGCGCAACAGTCAAAAATGTAATTGGGGAAAATCGTAGACTCAGTTGCTGTATTAGAGTTCAAAAGGACAACTCACATGGAAACAAAGCATCAGAAGAAGCTGTCATTCCTTCAGGGTTTTTTCTATATTGGGAAAACCAGGAATAAAATGGAAGGACATGAGAAGGTACCTTATATACTCGGTGAAAGCCTAGTTTTTCAGCACAACAATTTGTTGCTCAAAAACCCTAACTCGGCTTATACTCGAAGTCAACTAAAAAACATAAAGACAAAAAACTCACGTTTCCTGAGTCAACCTAGGTCCTCTTTGTCTGAGACAGTCTGAGACGAAGAGGAACTTAGGGGGAAACGTCGGAAAGATGAGTACGTGTATTTTTTTTCCTACTACAGGGGGTTGGGCAGGCTGTATGCTACAGGAGCTGGCAGACGATATACTTAGGAGGCTGTAACCACTGCATTTCCCACCTACAGATTATACTCGAGTCAATAGGTTTCCCAGTTTTTTGTGTTGAAATTAGGGGTCTCGGCTATACTGGGTCGGCTTATACTCGAGTAATTTACGGTAACATCTGTAATTTAATTCTTTTCTGTATTGAGCAAACACCGTTTCCTTCTTCAAATAGCTAGGTTTTTTTTTGTTATAATTCTCTTCAAGGCTTCCTCATTGTTTATTAACAGGAAGAAGTGCCACATAAAGTGACAATGACTGCGCTCAGGAAGTGTGTAAGGTCTCTGTGGAAGGCCGCAGTAGAGGAGGCGATGCTGGCGTCCTGCATACTATATTCTTCATAGGAGCACAGGCAGTTCCAATACAAAAAGGAAGGGACCTATGCCATTGGCACCCCAGTGGGACACAAGACATTATTGTGACTTCATAGAATTTACTATGTCAGGGTTTTTCGAAGAAATGGACAGGCCCTGCGCAAAGCAGGTAATAGGAGTTCAGAGGTAAGACACCCAATGTTCTAAGATTAATTGAATTGAATCCCATTGAAATTGGGTATTTATTTAACATGGAGGAGATGGAGCAGATTTTGGGGTGAAATTCCACCTTGCAATATACTAGCACAAAACCCCCTCTCCACTATATGCCTATAGCATATGTTTAACAAATGCTTTTGAGCTTTTTCAGCAATCTAAATAACTAGTGATTTTTTTCTGTGGGTCATAATTACCTGTGGAAGCGATCAGTGATGTGGTCAGCCACCACCACCCTGAACTCTGCTGTGGTAGTGCCTAGGCCGTAACGTGAGCACTGCTGCAAAATCATCTCTACAGATTTGAGTAGAGAGACTTTCATCATGTAACTGCCTGCTTACTGGGGAAAGCCCCCCCAGTATTGTCGTGTGACCTGGTATAAAAGGACACATGTTGGGCTCATGTCTGGGGTGTCTAGTGGAGGGTAGGCTGGCAGCAGTGGGTATCACCACTCTGGGCAGAAGTGCAGACTCCAGCTTCATAGATAACTACTGACATAGACCTGCACACTTGGCTGCACCATCATAGATAATGACTGACTGACCTGACTGCACACAATGGCTACACAGCAGCATATAGAACTATGAACAAGACTGTCAAAATGGCTAACACGCACACATATATAACTACTGACCATAGGAATGCACACCTGGCCACACACATCAATATACTACTACCATTAGACCTGCACACCTGCTACACACATTATATATAACACTACTGACCCACAGACCTGCACACCTGGCGCACACAACATTACTATAAAAGCGGACTGACCATAGCCTTGGCACACCGTGGCTACACACATTATATATAAACTAACTGACCCTAGGACATGCACACCTGGCTACAACATCAGATATAACTTCTGACCATAGCCCACTGCACACCTGGGCTACACAATGCATATATAACTACTGACCATAGACATGCACACCTGGCTACACACATCATATATAACTACTGACCATAGACCTGCACACTTGGCTACACACATCATAGATAACTACTGACCATAGACATGCACACCTGGCTACACACATCATAGATGACTACTGACCCTAGACATGCACACCTGGCTACACACATCATATATAACTACTGACCACAGACCTGCACACCTGGCTACACACATCATACATAACTACTGACCGCAGACATGCACACCTGGCTACACACATTATATATAAACACTGACCACAGACCTGCACACCTGGCTACGCACATCATAGATAACTACTGACCATAGACATGCACACCTGGCTACACACATTATACATAACTACTGACCATAGACCTGCACACTTGGCTGCACACATCATAGATAACTACTGACCTTAGACATGCACACCTGGCTACACACATCATAGATGACTACTGACCCTAGACATGCACACCTGGCTACACGCATCATATATAACTACTGACCACAGACCTGCACACTTGGCTACACGCATCATATATAACTACTGACCATAGACATGCACACCTGGCTACACACATCATATATAACTACTGACCACAGACCTGCACGCCTGGCTACACACATCATAGATAACTACTGACCATAGACATGCACACCTGGCTACGCACATCATACATAACTACTGACCACAGACCTGCACACCTGGTTACACACATTATATATAAACACTGACCACAGACCTGCACACCTGGCTACGCACATCATAGATAACACACTGACCACAGACCTGCACACCTGGCTACGCACATCATAGATAACTACTGACCACAGACCTGCACACTTGGCTACACACATCATAGATAACTACTGACCATAGACCTGCACACCTGGCTACGCACATCATAGATAACTACTGACCACAGACCTGCACACCTGGTTACACACATTATATAATAAAGCAAGGGTACAAGCTAGAATTAACATCTCTTCCTCCCCACAAATTTATCCTGACCAGGCTGGCGTCTCAAAACTCGTCTGCTTTAATTTTTCAGGAAATCCAGAAACTCATTCAGATGGACGTAATTACACCAGTTCCAGAGGAAAAATGGAAGGGCGGTCACTTCTCCCCCTTATTCCTCATTCAAAAGCCAAATGGATCCCACAGGATGATTTGCAACCTCAAAAGTTTGAACCAGCATCTCTTGTACAAGAAGTTCAAGATGGAGTCAATAAAGTCCGCAGTAACACTGATCCATCCAGGAGCCTACATGTGCACGATAGACCTGAAGGATGCGTATTACCATGTTCCCATCTACCTTCCGTCTCAAAAGTTTCTGAGGTTCGCAATAGTCTCACCACAGGGCAAGAAACTATGCTTCCAATACAGGTCTCTACCTTTCGGGATAGCATCAGCGCCAAGAGTATTTTCAAAAATCATCATAGAGGTCGTAGCCTTCTTGAGAACACATCAAGTCCTGGTCGTCCCATACCTGGACGACTTACTCATAATAGCGAAAAATCGAGAAGAACTTATTCTACACCGAGACTTTACAATCCAAACACTACAGAATCTGGGATGGATTATAAACTGGGAGAAGTCTGCCTTGCATCCAGATACTCAGATCCTTTTCCTGGGAACCCTCCTGGACTCTGTGAAACAGAAATCTTATCTTCCCAGAGAGAAGTCAGAACGCCTGGTAGGCCAGGTCAACAATTTTCTCCATCGCCAGAGATGCTCGATAAGAGATGCTATGAAGCTCCTGGGGCAGTTAACATCTTGCATCCAGTGTATCCAGTGGGCACAGAACCATATGAGGGTCCTGCAAGGGTGGATACTGCGATCATGGGACAAAGATCCCCTACATCTGGACAATTACATCAGCATTACTCCTGCGGTCAAACAGTCCTTAGTGTGGTGGACCATTCCTACACGCCTACAGAAAGGGGCCAGGGATGCCATGGAACTCCTATCTATAGTCCAGACAGATGCAAGTCAAAAGGGCTGGGGTGCGACCATAGCAGGGTCCCTTTTCCAGGGAAGTTGGCCTCCTCCTATCCAAAGAATGTCTTCCAACTATCGAGAACTGAGGGCAGTCCTGGAAACCCTGAAGACAGCCAGTCATCTCCTGGTGGGACAACACGTGAAAGTCCTATCAGACAACTCAACGACAATAGCCTACCTACAGCATCAAGGGGGTACAAGATCTCCAGACCTTTCAGACCTCTCGAGCGAAATATTCTCTTGGGCAGAATCAAACATCAAGTCTCTATCAGCAGTTCATCTGAGAGGGAAGGACAACAAGGTGGCAGACTTTCTGAGCAGGAAAAAACTAGACCACAACGAATGGTGTCTGAACCAACAAGTATTCCAGCTTCTAACCCAGATGTGGGGCATACCTGTAGTGGATCTGTTTGCCACCAGAGAAAACACGAAAGCGGATCTTTTCTACTCTCTCAGTTATTCAGAGACCACCTCGAAGTTAGATGCATTCAGCCACAAGTGGGATGCTCCTCTGGCATATGCCTTTCCTCCTCTACCTATAATTGCAAGAGTTCTTCGAAAAATTCAAAGAGACAAATCCAAGGTCATTCTCATTGTTCCTTTCTGGCCCAAAAAGAGCTGGTTTCCGCTCCTAAAGAAGATGGCTCTAGCAGAACCTCTAATGCTACCTATTCAGGAAGATCTCCTCCATCAAGGGCCACTTTTTCATCCGAAGCCACAGGATCTCAAGCTCTTGGCCTGGATCCTGAAAGGAGTTTTTTGAGGGCAAAAGGCCTTTCGGACAAGGTAATCTCTACTCTACAATCCAGTAGAAAGCCAGTTACCTCAGCTATATACCTGAAGATATGGAAGAAGTTTCTCTTTCTGTGGTCCAGTAGTTCCCAATCAATCTTCTCCTAATATCTTACAGATCTTAGATTTCCTGCAAGCCGGGTTCGACATGGGCCTCAAAACTAGTACCCTTAAAGTCCAGATTGCAGCACTAAGTGTGTTCTTTGATTCATCCCTGGCGGACCATAGATGGATAAAGAGGTTTGTAAAAGCGACTGTCCGAATCAGGCCCTCAGTGAAACCTTCGGTGGCTCCCTGGGACTTATCCTTAGTGCTAAATTTTCTTACTGGACCTCAGTTTGAACCAATTGAATCTGTAAGCCTTAGAAACCTTACCTTGAAAACTGCCTTCTTAATCGCAATTACTACTGCAAGAAGGATTGGCGAGATTCAGGCTCTGTCTATAAATGAACCTTATTGTTTAATTTCAGATGATAGGATCATTCTAACGCTTGACCCAAACTTTGTCCCCAAGGTTTGCACAGCTTTCCACCGCAATCAGGAAGTGGTCCTACCTTCATTTTGCCAGAAACCAAGAACCGCTAAGGAAATCACCTGGCATTCCCTGGATGTAAGGAGAACGGTACTCAGGTACATAGAAGTCTCTAAGAGCTGGCGAAAAGACTCTAATATTCTTCTCCAATTCCAAGGGAAAAACAAAGGGAGAAAGGCCTCAAGAGCGTCCTTATCCAGATGGATAAAAACCGTCATCAAAGAGGCTTATGAGTCTCTGAATATGGCTGCGCCAGATACCATAAAAGCCCATTCCACAAGAGCGATGGCTACCTCCTGGGCTGAAAGAAGAGGAGCCACAATTGAGCAGATATGTAAAGCGGCTACCTGGTCTTCTTCACTTACCTTCGCTAAACATTACAGACTGGACATTCCGAATAACATGGACCTTTCCTTTGGGAGAAAGATACTACAGGCCGTAGTCCCTCCCTAAAAAATAATTCATCTGGTATATCTCCAGGTGGGCCGTCATGGGGACGTAAGGGAAAAAGTGAATTAGTCTTACCGGTAATTCCATTTCCTTTAGTCCACCATGACGGCCCATATATTTTTTCCCACCCTAGGTATGTGATTTAATTTATTTAAAATCTTGCTTGATTTAATTGTTTGTGCATATTAACAGGCAATAAATCGGGTTGCATCCAAGCCGGTGTAGTTATTTGGTAGACACTGGAGTACGGATGCCGGGGTGGGGCCTTTTAACTTCTCTGCTTCCTGTCCCCACAGAGGTCAAGGGGTCATCCTCCAGGTGGGCCGTCATGGTGGACTAAGGAAATGGAATTACCGGTAAGACTAATTCACTTTTTTTTTTTTTTTGGAGTTCAATTTTTCCAAATATGCTATACAGTTTATGGAGAAACTCTGCAGGTTGTACCACATGTCTTGAAAATGTGGAGATCAGGGCTTGAGGGTGGGGTCTTATGATCAAGTTATGGGCTTTTGTAGTAGTCCATAAAGGGGTTGTCCTGGGTTTAAAAATCTGATCTGTGAGGATTCAATTGCTAGGACGTCAACGATAACAAGAACAGACCCCACAGTTCATGAGAAGAATGGTCTCATTAATGATGAAGACGTAGGTCAGCGTTCTCCTGTCAATCCATTAACCCCTTAACGCTCTGCGCCGTAGCTCTACGGCGCAGAGGTATAAGGGATGTATGAAGAGGGCTCACGGGCTGAGTCCTCTTCATACAAAGGTGGGGGTTTTTGCATAATGCATAAAACCCCCACCGCTAATAACCGCGGTCGGTGCTAGCACCGATCGCGGCTATTAACCCCCCCGTTGCCGCCGGCAAAGTCGCGGGCGCCGCCATCTTTTTTTCGATCGCCACGCCCCCGAACGTCATCGGGGGCGGCGATCGGTTGCCATGGTAGCCTCGTGTCTTCTTTTGACACGAGGCTATCTGGCAGCTGCAGATTCGTTACAATGAGCCAGTGGCTCATTGTAATGAATGTGCTGCAAAAATGCCATATATTGCAATACAGAAGTATTGCAGTATATGGTAGCAGCGATCTGACCATCTAGGGTGCATTAACCCTAGATGGTCAAAAAGATAGTGAAAAAAAAAAGGTTAATGTACCCTAGATGGTTTACAAAGATAGTGAAAAAAAAAAAGAAAAAAAAAAGTTTAAAAAATCAAAAAAAAATTAATAAAATATTAAAGTTCAAAAGAACCCCCCTTCCCTAGAACGGATATAAAACATGAACAAACAGTAAAAATCACAGACATATAGGTATCGCCGCGTCCCAAAATGCCCGATTATCAAAATATAAAAGGTTCACGGCCGGCGGTGACCTCCGAGGCGGGAAATGGCGCCCCAAATGCGAAATGCGACTTTACACCTTTTTACATCACATAAAAAATGAAATAAAAATGATCAAAATGTCGCACAGACCTCAAAACGGTTTAGCAATGAAAACGTCCCTCATTTCGCAAAAAATGACCCCTCACACAGCTCCGTGCGCCAAAGTATGAAAAAAGTTATTAGCGTCGAGAAGATGGAAAAAAAATTTTTTATTTGATACACATTCGTTAATTTTTGAAAATGTATTAAAACACAATAAACCTAGTATAAAATTTGGTATCACCGCGATCGCCACGAACCAAGAATAAGTAGAGGCGTGTTGTTTGGAAGCGGAAAGAGTGAAAAGTCGTAAAAACTGAGCCACAAGAACGTGACGACCGATGCAGTTTTTTTTTTCAATTTTTCCACATTTGGAATTTTTTTTTTCAGTTCCGTCAGTACACGGCATGTTAAAATAAAGACATTACGCGGAAAGTAAAATTTGTTACAGCACCAAATAAGCGCCTCACAAAGGTCTGTACCGGGACAGGAAAAAAAAATGAAAAAGTTATGGATTTTTGAAGTTTGGAGACGAGAAAATGAGGCGAAAAAAAACCATCCGTCCTTAAGCGGGTGGTTAAACTCTGTTCGCTGGCAACTTCAAGCACTCTTGATAATGATGGAACTGAAGGATATGTTCAAACCTGCGCCTTCAAAGGTAAAGCAACTGCCTAAATGTTTTACACACCTCTGTATATGATTGTTATTCTCTTTTGAAGATTAATGGGATCATTTTCTTTATAAAATTTCATTGCTGACCTGACGGGGAATTGTTCATTTTGTTTGCCAGAGAAGGCACAATGTTCCTTTTTCGTTGATGAACTGCTGAACTCGTACCCACTCTTCCTCTCCACAAGGGGAGCATAAATCAATCACGGCTACTCAGTATTCAACTTAGATCACCGGAAGCTTTATTGGGCCAGTACAAAATACCAGTTAGAATTTACAAGCATTTACAACATGAAGGGGGATGGGATGGGGTTGCAGGGTGACGGAGGAAGGGGGGAAATGGAGTGTGGGGGGGTTGGGGTTATGTAGCCATGGTATCCTATATGTCTCAGTCTAGGCTATATCTCGTAGCCTATGGCAGGCAGAAAATATTGTGCGGCTATGGCCATGTGGTTCCTCTTTCCGACAGCAGGATGGAGATATTCGCTTCTCCTCAATGGCGCTGAAGTCAAGGAGGAGAGTTTCCTGAGTCTACATGTGACACTATGCGGCGGCATCAAGGTATCCAGGCCGGCGCCAGCACGCACCTACCTAGGCAAGTTACGGGCCAGAGCTGCTGGGGGGGGGGCACCCATAAGGATTGTACATAAGGAATCCATTGTGGAGGCTTGAGGGGGAGGTATCTAATGACTACAAAGGGTGCTAGAGGCGGCTGTATCTAATAGCCATAAGGGGTCCTTGGGGAGTATATAAAATCTGATGAGGGCTGTTTGGGATGGTAAATATAGAATAGTTTAGGGAAAGGAAACTGTTTTAGTTTCTAAATTTTGCCTTCGGCACGTGAGTTCACTGCAAAGGGGCCCACTGAGACTCTGTCACCCAGGGGCCTACTGAAACCTGGAGCCTGAACCTGGAGAAAAGCAGAACCAGCCACACACCAACAAATACACCATATATTATAACTGTAACTATAAAGAATGCAATAAACTTGTAATTTGGCTGCTGTAAAGGCAAATACAAGCTTTAAAAAGTCACACATCTGATTTTCACCTAGAGCCCCCAGCCAGGATAAACTATATTGCCCAGAGACAGACGGTGTTCCCGGGGCCATTCCTGATAGTAGAGTAAATGCTTTTGTGTAGCCCAACTTTTTCTATCATAGTTATCACACCGCACCAACAATCAGGAACTGCAGTGTAGCTGAAGCGCCATCTGCTGGCCATCCAGACAAATTGGGGCATTTTTAAAATGTGCCTGCAGTTGTACCCTCTCTGAATATTATTGTATCTATAAGTATCCATCATTTTGTTAAAAGAAACCTACCACTTCTGATGGTGTATTTTATGGATTATATTTAAACCACAATAAAGCTTATCTAAATATGTATCAATGTTATCACCCAAAACAAAGAATAAAGTAGGATATATAATAGTTGCACAAAAGAAAGTGACGCAAAATGTGTTTTTGACCCAATTAACCACATTTGGTGAATTTTTTGCCGCTTCCAGTACAACGGCATGGAATAAGTAAATACTGTCACTGAGAAGTAAAGTTTGTTGTTACACGGAAAATAAGAACTCACACGATTGTAACACAGAACAAGTCATCGATTTTTGAAGGTGGAGAGTGAAAATGAATGAAAAAATGCTGTGTCCTTAAGGGGTTTTAATGCTAGTACCCGTCTATAAAACCATCTTTTTTGTACTATAGGAAGGACTGATACTCTTACTGTAGTACATGATAATTACCTGTTAACTTCCCCACTGTCCATGACAATGTAAATGTAGGGTATGGGTTTTGGAGAAGAAGCTGTAAGATGGATGGCTATTAACAAAGGTGGGGTTGGAAGAGGCCAATTTTTTTTGTTAATTGTACTGCTGCTGGGGTTGGAAAGCACAAGTTTTCCTTACAGAGACTGCCAATAAAGTCCACCATGTAGGCGTGTGAAGACTTATAGCTATTGATGCTCCACTAAAGGGATTCTGGCGAAAATATGCCAATGTTGTACAGGATGAGATAAGGAAAAACCACACCTTTTTAGCTCAATTGTAAGGCCGCGCTTCCACACTTGCATCAGATCAACGTCGCCCCTTCCACACTTGCGTTTGCAGATCACGGTCAGAGTTTGATCAGGGGTGCGATAAGGGTTTGGTCAGTGAAAAACGCCACATTTTGCATCAGAGTGCAATAGTTTTCAGTCAGAGTTTGTTCAGGTCTCAGTGTCCGCGCGTTTTTGATTTGCAATGCAAGACTTTCAATGCGTTTTTAACGCACAGAAAATGCGCTGTGAAATGGATCAGGACTGAGCTCTATCATTTTCTATGGCCAATTTGATGCGTTGAAAAACGCATTGCACTTGACGTTGGACTTGCAAGCAATGTCATCAGAGCTGCAATGCGTTTTTGATGCATCTCCATAGACTTGCATAGGTGGTTTTTCACGCGCGTGACTTGCAAATAGAGCATCTGTCGAGATTTAAATGCGCGTTAAAAAAAACGCGTGGTGTGCGTGAAAAAAAATGCAAGTCTGAAAACGACCATGGGTACAATGGGTCAGAGTGCAAAGCAAGGTGGGCGCGTGCTGCGCGTCGAAGCACGCGCGAAACGTGCGTGAAAAAGCAGGCTTGTGTGAAAGGGGCCTCAGAGTTTGATCAGAGTGCGATCAGGGTTTGGTCAGGGAAAAAAACGACATTTTTCATCAGAGTGCAATCAGTTTCAGTCAGAGTGTGTTCAGTTGTCTCAGTTTTCACGGTGCGTTTTTAATGCATTTTCATGCCCAATTTCAATGCGTTTTTCAGCCGGCAGATAAAAGGACTATGGACACTTCTTTTCCCTACTTTCTTTTTTATGAAAACTCCTCTCTTGTTGATTCTTTATTTTTTTTTTTTTTCCCGGGTGAAACCGCATTGCACGTGCATTGGAATTAATGTGAACCAGTCCCCCCGCCGGGGCCTAGCCTTTTCTTGGGGCCTGGAGCCAGCCGGGGCCAGAATACCGGAGTGGCGGCGGTTGCGGCATAGGCCGCTAGAGTCGCCGGTGTGGTAGGGGACGGGGGCGGTCATAAGCCTGGCAGGTCTCCAGCAGGTGGTGTGGGGAGAAATGATGTAGAGGGAGAGGCTGTGTTGGTACTGATTCTCCTGGGTGGCAACCCAGAGTCTGTAGTGTGTCTCTGGTAGATGGATGGAGAGCCCTTGGTGTTGATAAGCCGTTAGAAGGGAAAAGACGCGAAAGCAATGTTCATACCTCCCAACTTTTCACAAAGACGAGAAAGAGGACATAAACCACGCCCATCGCCACACCCCTAACCACACCCCTGTAATATAATTCATTCACATGATTGGTTCTTTAAAGTTGCTTGTCAACATGGCGCTTTGGACAAATGTGTTAGAAACCACAATCACGTGCTGGGGGTACCGATCAGATGATTGCATAGAGTTCCATGGAAATGCACGCGATTGGTACCCATTAAACCTTGTCTTGCATTTAACAAGCCGAGACCCCAGATGCAAGTACCAATCGCTTGTGTTTTAGCTTAGCGTCACTACTGATTGGTGATCAGCGGGGGTTATGGATATTATCTTCATTGCCCAGGAGGGCCCGTCCCAGTTGAAACATTCTGTTTTAAAAAAAGGACTGATCACTAGCCTCTTCTCAGTGATCCTTACTCACCCCTTGGTGGCTTTAACTCTTCTCGTTGTCCCATTCCTGTAAGTAGCGGGCACAAGCAGCAAGAGGCGACCCCAGTATGTAACGAGGAGCCGGAGATGTAGGGATGTCATCAGCTTTTGTTTAAAACAGTGTTTATTTCACTGGAACAGAGCCTACCTGGACTCAATTAAATATAATATCCTGTAACCCCCACTGATCCAACGATCAGTAAGTGACCCCACCATTAAGACACTTTTTCTATTAGGGGTCATTTTCTTAAACCCCTTACAGATGTGACTGTGACATATATGTATGTCACAAATAGAAGTGCAGCGAGATATGGAAGGGCTCACAGGATGAGTGATCTCCAATACAAGCTAGGTGTTGCTGCATGTTGCAGCAAACACCCACCAGTACACCGCTAATTGCTGTTGCCACTGATAGCAGGTGTTAACTTTTTTTCCAATCATCAGTTTCCATGAAAGCCCGAGTCTTTACAAGACCCGAGCGTCTAATTAACATATGTCTAAATATGTCAGTGGCACATGTGATATAAATGATCAGTAGAACCCCATAATAAAAATAAACAGTAAAACTCATAAACAATCCAAATGTATGCAAAGTCCTGCAGAAAGCCCACTTATTGATGAAATTCTCTGCAGCCCTCTGTGTGTATAAAAAAATAAAAATACACGTCCATAGTCACTTCCGGCGCTGCCGATGCTCCCCACGGTCCTCTCTTTCAGCTTCATCTGCTAAGAAAACTGGCAGTAGCATCCATGTGCTGTGCACACAGCGCACACGCGTCCACAAAGCAGCGGACACTGAAACATCATAGAGGGCGGAGCGGGGCACAGAGCATGGATGCCAATTTGCCGTTTTCTACGATAAGGAGCCATGGGGAAGAATGGAGGAGCGCCAAGGGACTATGGAAGTGTATTTTGTTTATAGACATGTGTAATAGTTGAGCTGAGCGTTTTTCAGGCAATTTTTGTGATGAAAAAATTGGCTTCTACACGAGTACAGCAGTCCCGGGTTAACATACAGGATAGGGCTGTAGGTGGTTCTTCAGTTGAATTTGTATGTAAGTCGGAACTGTATTACTGTATCATTGTAATCCAAGCAGAAATTTTTTGGGTATCTGTGACAGTGGATTTTAAAAAAGTTGGGGTGTCCTAAGATCAGGAGTAAGTAACAATAAAGACTTCATACAGACACCTGGGATAACTGTTACAGCTGATTCTTGTCGCCTAGACTCTAAAGCACAATAAATTAAACCAAATCCAGAGGTCCGTTTGTAACTAGGGTCTAATTAAGTCTGAGTGTTCTGAAGTAGGGAAATGCCTGTATATGAGTAAAAAATTTAGGATCCCGGGATTGTACCTACTCAAAGAATAAAGAGAAGAAATGTCATTTTGGGGTGCCAAAGAGAAGCATAAAAAACGCCCAAAGAAGATGGAGCAGAAAGAAGACCTTTTTTTGCACCATTCATGTGCAAAATTACAACTAAGCCTTACATCACAATCTTCGGTGCCTAGAGATGCATGGGCATTGCACCGTAACACGGGGAGAGATAGGAACGTGTCGGAAGTAGTACTGTGCGCACGCTTTGCCGCCCTATGGGGGAGTTAACGTACGGCTTCCCCAAAAAAAAAAAGGCTTGCGACCGATGGTCGTTTTTTTTTCCTTTTTTTTTTTTGTGAATATCAGCTAGAAGTACACAATTGTTAGAAGAAAGCAATGGATTGAAATGGGAGTGGGGAATGGAAAAAATGGAATGCAAAATTAAAAAAAACATAGTGGGTACATAGTGGTAACATAGTGGGTACATAGTGGGTGAACATAGATGTAGACTCTTATCACATCACATGGGGGGCTTTATATATGAGCAGTCATGAATCTCTTGGATCCAATCAGGTCTCTGGCGCAGTGTACAATTCTTGCTTGCCCTGCCGAATTCTAGTGTAACCTGCAAACTTTGTCAACAAGGGTCTTGAGGCTATGACAAGGGCACAGGAACGCCCCACGCTCACCCTCTGTTGCTGGCACCCCGTCCCTCCTGCCACTTCGGCGTTATAGCATGACATGAAGGGGAAAATAATCCACAATGCACTGTTACGTTGTTCTTATAAATCTCCTTGCTCTCAATGATAGGCTGCTGGCACATGCTACACTTGATCAGTTTAGAAACAAAATGAAAGTGCGGGGGTGCGCCCACAAGCCGGATCACATATGCGTTTCAATGGAAATGCATGCAACGGCGGACCAGCACCTGGTTTGTATGTCTAAATGCAAGACACCGGTGCTGGTTATAATCGATGCATTTCCAGAGTGCATTTGCAGATCAGCTGCGGTCGCACCCCAGTTTTCTAACTAAATCAACTTGCTAATGTGTGACAGCAGCCTTAGGCCGGTACCACCATTGCGAGAGGGTGATGTCGATGCTTGAACTCGATCACACTCACAACGCATGCTGCCGGGGAAACACACGGCCCCGAACGCTGCACCGAGGGAGTGAACTCAAGCATTGTCACCTCAGTCCCTGTTTGAAGCATGTGGGCAGGGAGATCCGGCAGCATTCATCGAATCACACTTGCAAGTGTGGTACCGGCTCTAAGGCTTCTGGTGACGATCGAACGTTGGGCGGACGTACCTCTGGCCAGCATATATACATCGGATATAGTCCCCACGACGGACCGCATCGTCGCATGTATCTGTATGGAAAGGAGGTGGGGGTGAAATGAACAGCGATTATCCACTCCTCCCTTACGGTTATGCCGATGTGTGCCCACCATGTCATACGGGCCATGGGCACACATGGTGTGTGAATTTCAGCATAAACATGGGACCCTATACAGCACAATGTGAGTGGCAGGTCTGAGCTACAAGTGTCACATTGAAGACGGGTGGGGGCGGGACACAACTCTGACAGATACACACCAGTCTCGCTGCCTGCCAAAATATGATGCCAGGGATACAGACTCCCTGAAGCGCAACAACTAAAGGGAGAAAGGAATGTAAAAAATTAACAATCGTACCTTGTGCTCTCCTGGTCCATTGTCATCTTCTGCATGGGAGACATCACGGCCACGATGGGGGGGGGGGCCGGGACAACACGTTTGGGGGGAGGGGGCCGGGCACACGCTGGGGGGAGGGGACTAGAAATGGGGAGGAGGAAGGTGAATTGCTGCTTGAATCTGTACAGGAGGAGACTGCAGCAGCCGGGATGTTATAGTTCCTGGCTCTCAAAAGGCTGGGCTTGGTCTGCAGCTGCGTGCCGGGACCAAGGAGGCTGGGACCTCTGTACCAGGATCCGTCTGACAATGCGTGACATAACGTGACAATCTCTTAAACCCCCGGGAGGGGGACAGAGGTAGAAATCGTGGCACCTGTCCCGCGATACCGGGACGGTTGGGAGGTCATGAAATGTGAGCATAAAAGTAACTTCCGTTCTTATTAACAATGGTAACAAACACGCAAACGATTTGTACAAGGGCAATAATGGAGTGATTTTGGAGGAGAACCTCAGGAGTGTGTAACCAGCCTGAGGCAGGGGCAGGCTGGATGTAGCGGGGTCCCAATGCTGGGAAGCTGCAGTTTGTCTGTTTTTGCTGTGTAACTATGTCTGTAGTTGCTGAGGCCTTAGTCGCTTCTCTGTGGTGAGAGCTCGGGCCTGAGGATCTGCTCTCTGAAGTTTCTTGAAAGAGAGGACTAGACTCCTCCAAGTGACTAAGGGTTTTGTAATCCTTGGTAGGTAGTCTCCTCCGCCAATCACACTCAGTTCAAAATTAAGATCATTGAGGCATTAGTCATGGATGAAACAAGAAATAGTTTAACCGTGCCTATCCAGGCATACAGAATCTTAACACTGCACAATTAACCATGAGTATATGTGTAGGTCGCAGGGGAGATGAATAGACTCACTACCAGGGGGAACCAATATAAGGGGGTTATTTGCACAATCCTCTGCCTTGCATGGGCAGGAGTGTTGCAGGAGATAACGTCTCCATAGCCGTATATGGTGAGTTCTTCACGGAAGCTGACTTGCAAAAGTAGGAGCATGCAGAGATTTAGCCTCTTCCACACTTGCGTTTGCAGATACTTCCGAGTATGATCAGGGTTACGTGAGATCGGTTTGGTAGTGGAAAAAAAATGCCATTTTTCATAACGAGTTCAATATTTTCAACACCATGAAGTGGAACGGAGACTGGCGAGATTCTGTAGGGTTGGGTAACAGAAGACCGGGGGTGATAGTGTGCCCTAAGCTTGCTCAAACCTCTGTCCCTCTATAGCCCCCCCACGCTAAACCGTGGGGCGATACGGAAGACTCAAAATACCACTGATAAGTGAGGGAAGGGAAACACCAAACAGACTGACAAAATTAAAAAAAAACGAATGGTTAAATAGCCGGGGTTCCAACGATGAGGGTACAGTTCAAGAAAAAAGTCAGAAGCAAAACGCCTCCCAATGTAAAAAACTAGCCGAGGTCACAACAATTCCAATACAGATATGAGCAAGACAACCGAAGGCAGGCAAGCGAGGGATGAGGGATTTCAAACACTGGCACAGGGTGGGACTAATGAGGCTGCAGTTTATGCAGCAGAAACTCCACCTCCAGAACCTTGATAGGAGCTGGACAGATTCTGGGAATTAACCCCTCATGGTGCAGAAACAACCAGGCAGATTGCAGATGGGACCACAAAGTCCAGAGTTCCGAACACAACTCCTAGACAGCGCAAGATCTTATGCAAGCCGCTGCCGGGACGAGAGGTGGAGGCTGCGTGGAATACGCGCGGGGGTCGGAGAACGAATGCTGGCCACCACCAGAAGAACCAGAAGTTACCAGCATCTCCCCTAGCGAACCTGACAGATTCCCAGTATATTGGGCCCCTAGGTTTAGGCCCGCGCCTGATCCCACTGGGAATGTGGTAGTGATGTCACGGACTACGATTTATATGAGGCTAAGCGCCACACTTGAGCGAGTGTACCTACAGAGCTTGAACACAATCCAACCACCAGCTACTTTATCACAGCCTTCAGACCTTAATTAGACGCAACGTAGAAGGGGAGTCCTTTTAAAAGGACAGATGAACACAATCCTCCAAAAAACCACAACGTACCCGTCTGGTATTTCTCCCTAAGATCCACCAAAAACACTTTGCAACCAAAAGGACGTCCAATCGTTGCTGATATAGGGTCTATCTACAGAGCCTTTTCCCAATATTCAGATTGGTATTACGGTCCCCTGTTGTCTGAATATTCCGGCTTACCTAAAGGACAATAATACCTTTGTCGCTATTGAGACTGTCGTGGCAGCAGGAGGGTTTCATTAGTGACGCTGAAAGTATATCACCGCATTCCACAGAACCTTGGCGTAGCTGCTGTCCGCATGGCTCCCTTGGGGAATGCGGGTACGGACACAGAATACATGGGACTTTGTGGGTAGACGCGTTGGAGTTCGTATGTCAACACAACCGTTTATGTTTGGCGACGTTGTATCCGCAGAGGGGGGGCCCGGCCATGGGCACTCCATGTGGCCCTACTTTGGCTAACATTTTTTGCGTTTTGGTCCACCGTTTTGTCCACTTCTCGTGCAAACCCATTCGCCAAGAGAATACGCGTTTATTAAGATAATGGTGACGGTTATTTTTATATTCTTTATCGTCTGGGACGGAGAACACAACGTTTTTCACTGTTTGTGGTTACCTTAACAATACCAACGGACAATGAAACATTGAAATTTACTGCTGTTTTGGGGGGGCTTCGTGACTCTTAGATGTTAGAGGTCAAAGTAGTTAACGGAAGTTACGTATGAAGGTATAGAAAACTTACAGGACGAACTCAATTTTAAATCATAATAGTTTTCAACCTTCGACGGAAAAACCAGGGTACCATTTAGTCACGTTTTAAGACTGAAAAGCTTGACAAGACTGAAAGACAGTGAAATTTCAGATTTCAGAAACAAGAACACGATTGATTTTACGATCAATAAAAGTGGATACCCAATTAAAGACGTCCATAACAGATTTAGACAAAGCCATCGCAAATTCCACGACGGAATCTAATCTCCAAGTTAGAAATACAGCAAACAGGGCGCGAAAAAGATGGCTATTTCTTTCGATTTCAGCCCCATGACCGGGTTGCAATTCGTGAAAGCCTAACAAACAATTGGAATGTGCTCCGTCAGGAACCAAAGTTGGCTGACATACAGCATTATAGGCCAATTGTTACCTTTAGACGCCGCCCACAGTAGGTACTGAGATAGTCCGGAGTAGGTGCTCCTTTCCCCAGACAAAAGTGGCTCAAGCAGGGGGCTCGAAAGGCAACTACAATATGGCATTGTATTTTGCAGGATGAACATGCAGGTAAAAACCTAATCGTAGGGGGCAGTGAAAATTGATGTAAAAATTTATTAATTGAAGGACCCACCTACATTGTATATGTTTTGTCTGTGAACATTGTAATAAATTTTATATGGAAGAAAATCCGCGGGACATTGTTTACAAGAGTTCAGGGTACATTTAAAGTCAGGTGTCATTGGAGAACGGTTGTCCCGGCGGATCTGAACAACATATGGCTGCACCATTCCAATGCAATAAACTCCACGATCGCTTCAGTTGGCATAGAAAGGTTAGATATAAACCTAGGGGCGGTCGATTGAGACCAGCCAAAGAAGATCTCGCTACGCCCGCGACGAAGACAAAAGCTTGATTCTGAGGTGATAAGCCATGGGCTCTCTCGGCTAGAATGACCGGAATGATATCGGGTTTGTATCAGTAAAAAAATTTATCCGTAAACTTTCCGTTGTCGTGAAACTTAATACTGCTTTTTAATGTACTCTCTTGCTCGATATTGTTACGTTAAACACATAAGGGGCCATTGAATAAGGGCCCGATTCGCGTGTCACGACGTGTTAAGACTATTTCTGATTTTGAGCGAATAGGTGTACTGCCATAACCACACGACTGCAGCCTCACTCCAAACGTGGAAGGGCACGCCGGCTTTAGGAGCGTCCCCGGGGGTGGTTTATTTTTTAGTTCATATATTATTGCGGAAGGGGACTCTGATAGTGGACTGATTCGATATTTTGGAGGCTAGGTGTCAAGTTGCACAAAGCAGCAGAGAGACATGATGGACGGAGGCAGACGTACGGCGGCAACACCCTAGTAGGAAAAAGGAAAGTATGAGACCCCACTCCTCTGTACTTGAGCACATGGGCTCGGTGTGGAACGCCAGATCCACTCACTGCGAGGAGAAGATCTTTATAGAATGGACTTTTGATTGCTCTGGCGCCGGAGGTGCGGATGATCGGTCCAGCTGGGGGTGTGATGGGT
Organism: Engystomops pustulosus; assembly: GCA_019512145.1. NCBI lineage: Eukaryota > Metazoa > Chordata > Amphibia > Anura > Leptodactylidae > Engystomops > Engystomops pustulosus. The sequence goes on along the minus strand of CM033642.1, from coordinate 48,113,694 downwards.
CCAGCGTGCTCATTAGGTTTAAAGGGTCACCTGCCAAGGGGAAAGAAGCAAGAGTTTGACATACTGAAACTATATGGGTCCTGCCTCAACCATTAAAGGTGACCATAATCAGGAAGATATCGTCAAAATCGAATAATTACCCAGGCAGGATCCTTTTTTACAAGGGCAACAGATTGACCCCAGTGATAATACCACAGCCCCAGTTAGGGGTGAATGGGTGAACATATGAATGCTTGAAAATATCCCCATTTTAGGCATTCCCTACCTTTTCTGTGGAAATTTCTATTAAAAAAAAAAAAAAGCTCCAAAGTGTATGTATAATGAGAGAGAGAGTCATATTTTGTGGAGATGAGTCAATTTTCAAGCGAAAGGGGCAAGGTCACTTTCAGGTTTGGAAGATCACTGAAAGAAAGCCTGATTGGGGGCTAAAACGAGAATTATATTTATCTTTAATAGCACCACACACCAGGCAGCCATATTTCAGCGCACGACCTCAGAAACAAATAGGGGCCCTCCTAAAAGTGATGAGGAAAATGGGGGGAAATGAGCTGAAAAGAGTGCAGCACTTATTGAGGTCGGTAAAGTTTAGAGGCTCCCTGGGGGAGGCATCTCAGATGACCTCTTACAGTCTTATAGCACCTAGCAATTTGATTTTGGGGTCATTTATGAGATTTTCTCTTCTTCAGCTAACACCAGGCTTGGATGAAGAAGATGACTCTCATAAATGACACCAAAATCCTATGCTAGGTGCTATAGTACTAGGTAGGCTAAATCTCTCATTTTGTGGCAGGGAGATGATCAAGCATGTTGAAATTCACCATGCTCATCCTTTGTTCTTGATGGGCTATAGGCCCTGACAGAGATGGGCACATCTGCTCCACCCAGAACAACCTTTCCCAGTGAATCATCACGTCACATTGTGCCTTGTGATCGCTGTGACTAATCGCCGTCTACGCACCGTGTCTGTGACATAAACGCTTCTGGGAGTGGAAGCGGCAGAATGGGAAGATTGGCAATAATCGGCTATGGTGTCTCAATAAATGGAGAATGGTAAAGGGATACACTTTGCAGCTGGTGACATCCGGGTCCTGGGAAAAGCGGGTGTGAAGTCTCCCGTCGCAGCAGGGGTCCTTGCGGGATTGATGGGATGCCGGATGATCTGGCGGACCGTCTCGTGCGAGGGGTTTAGATTTTTACAGCTTGCAATGAGGCGTTTGCCCCCTTCTTCCCTCCCCCGTTCCCCCCTATGCGAGAGCGCTCGGAAACAACCCCCATTCACTCCACAGCCCTTAATCGGTTGCACACGGGGCTCTGGCATGCGGCTGGTTGGTTAATGGCGAGAAGTAAATGATGCCGCGCCCGGGCCGTTTTTCAACGTAAGCGTTTGAAGCCGCCGGGAGAAGGTGTAAATGCTGGCTCCACGCCAGACCCCCCACATCCCCCCGCCCCCCGCACGCTGACTCCAGGCCCTTCTCTGGAAAATGTTCTCCCGTGAGCCCTCGCTGCACTTTTATATAGATAAGCCTCTTCATGTTTTATTTTATGACGGTCGGCCGTCTGGAAGGTGCCACTTATTAGTGGAAAACAGTGGGGAGGGAATCAGGTGCCAGCAGCCCCCGCGTCTGCTGCGGTTAACCCCGTGTGTCCCTCGCCATAGGGACACCATCCCGGAACGATGGGAAGTTTGTCTTCCCCAACCTTCCAAGAAAGTCGTTCTTGATCTCAAGGTCAGGACCGCCCCTGTAAACAGTGATTTATTGAGTAGAAACCGAGGAGATTTCCCACCTTAGACGTGACTAAGAATTTCGCCCTAATCCCCAGGCGGCGTTATGATCCCATCACTTGTTCTGTTATTTTCTATACTTCTAGTCAATCAAAGCTAGCACCTGTACAGCAACAGTTATACTTGGTGACTGTAGGATGATAGGAGGTGGTATGTCGGTATGACCAATTCACTTTTCTATTACCTATCTCCTGCGACGGTATCTGTACATCCAGAGCTGCATCCTGTACAGCACTGTAACTTGTGAATGTCGTATGAACAATTAATCTGTTCTACTTCCTTCTATCCTGCGCGAGTACTGTAGTACATCAGAGCTGAATCCGTAACTCAGTGAATGTAGCATTATGGGGGCGTATGTAGATTATCCATTCACCTTGGTTGCTTACCTTCTATCTCTAGTCAATCCCCACTTGCATCCTGTACACTCGGTGAACTGTTAGGACGATTGATGGTGGTATGGTTGGATTTATTATCCTAAAATCCCTCCCCCTCTTCTTTCCGCAGGTGCGGCCCTTGGATTGGGGAGTGTCTTTTCGTCATATTTTTAAGGGGAAGTTCTTGCATTAGTCATTGACATTTCCCCACCGCGTTCAACACATTTTAACTATATGTGAGATGGGACTATGCAACGTACCTGTTCCTCCTTATGCGAGGGGGGGGGGGGGCGGCGGCATCAGTGCGATTTATTCCAAAACATCGTCAGATTGTGGTTCTAGGTGGAGCATCCCAGAAAATCCTAACTGGACAGAAAAACTTGTAAAAGGTCTTGCTTCTGTGGTGGACATAGGGGGAGCATTCTGTGTAATACAGATCAGGGTGGTGCTCGTATGCAGTAACTTTATTAAGTGCCCCTAGTGGTGACAGGGGATCTAATCTGACACAAGACCACTCAGGGCGTATAGAAAGTTTGGTTGTGAGTCTGCATGCCGGGCAGAAAGGCTAGGCCACACATACAGGACGCCATTTGATGGCCTTCAGCCTCTAATTCTGCGCACCCCCCCACCAGGAGGTAGAAATACAGCGCTGCACTTCTCATAGTTCCACCCGCCGGAACACAACTGACGAAATGTGGAATTGTACAGAGCCCAGACCCTCGCAGGGTGTGGGGGATTTTTTTACCCAAATTTTTTTTTTTTTTTTTTTTGTAGGCAATTTAACCGTGCCCTTCCATACAGTCCCTTACGGCTTCAGATTTTGAAGGAAGCGATTATCTACACTGAGCGCATTTAATAAAGGGAAAAATCTAACCTTCGATAAACCAGGGCATTACTAATAGATCCAAACCGTGACTGTGGTCAGTCTCCGTATATTGTCTAACCATGCCTCCTTCCTTTCTAAAATCGACTTTTACAATTCTGCTGTAGATTCGCAGGCTGTTAGAGTCACGGCGCACTATTCCCCCATCTGTTGATGTTTGTAATCTCACAAAGTGGAAAGGTGGGGGGAGCGCTGAATCTCTCTCTGAGGGAGCAAAGGCAGGGAAGGAGAGACAGAAGAAGAGGAGAGACAGTGAACGGCTGTGAGCTTAGCACAGAGGGCTCATTAGCGTCATAATAAAATTGAATTTGAGAAGAAAGGATAGGTTTCATGGGATTACGCCCTCCCTGTGTCTGATGTGAGAGCACAAGTGGTAGGGGAGCTGCTCCTGCACAGTTGTAATGGCCTGTTGTGACCGCGTGAAGCTATACCGCCATAATTATAAAATAGTATGACCGTTTAAGAGGAACAATGGATAACAAAGAAGAGTACCACAGTCCCGGGGCCTGACATAAGAGTAAGTCCCTGGTTTGTCCATGCTTATTCGATGTTGGTTTTAAAGGGATTTTCCAAAACTTGGGGGTCTGGTCAGGTCGTGGGTTATAGAGCAAGGCGGGGGGACGATTTGATAGAAAAAAGAAACAGTGGTTGCCTAAGCCGGTGCATGGACATGCCCTAAAGGGGTCATCCCTTATCATACAGTGGGGGTACAACCTGTGAGGGTCCGCCTGCTGGGACGGTCTGTCATTTAATCTGTTTATGATGGGCCACGCACAGAACAGCATCTTATCCCCATAGGAGATGGGGTGTATAACATAGGACAATTCCTTTAAGAGAGTCTTCCAGTGCCATACTGATTTTCTATTGGATCGACCACTGCACTCCGCCCCCACCCACTACCAGCCACTGTGTCACATTCCCCATTGCCAACAGTAAAATACCCTTTCTCCTTCAATATCCGTGAGCAGGACGTAGATTTTTATTAGGAGAGGGATGCGCTTTGATATCCGAAATGAAAAAAGAGTCGCTCGGTACGTTATTCTGACACGAATTTCGCATCACCCTTATTTTTTGCTCCTAAAAATTTTCCATTGGGTACACTTGTTTATGCGAGGGAGTTTTCTGCTTGTGGGTAGTGGTGCCGAGCGGTGACGGGGAAGGGTTAATTGTCGCCACGTGGGCTCGAGGTAACCCATTAAAGCCTATCTTTCCAGGAAGACGTGGGCCTCGTGGTTCTCCTCCGGGGATCGGCAGTAGGAATGGCTCGATTGAACTGCCCACCCCAGAACGACTTCCAGTCTCCGTACCTGCCCCCTACGCACGGCAAGTCTGTCAAAGTGCGTTAGGCCGGGGAGCGCCCCCCGGAACCCCACCCCCCAGAACCCGGCACCTGCAGACACACACCCACCCCCAACCCCCAATGGCCGTTGTTTGTTTTGTTTGTTGTTGTAAATATAAAAGCACCCAGCTTAGCTTTAATGGACCTTGCCATTACACCTAGAGAGGCGATTTTTTTTTTTTTTTTTTGTTTTTTTTTTTAAATGAACGAGCCACTTTTTGTTAAAATAATCGGCCAACAAAATGTAACGTCCGGTGTTTCCGCCAGTCCGTCGACCCTAGCAGGGAGTGGATTTATTAAAAATGGGTGTAAATGGCTGTAAAAGTCTGTTACAGCCACCACCCACCCCTCCCACCCCAAACTTTGATTTTTTGTTTTTTATTTGAGTTTTTAATTTTTACCCCCCCCCGAGAATTTTTGGAACATTACAAAGCCGAGAGAGACCTCCTCAGAATGGGCGGGGCCCCGAACGGTTAAATCCCTAATTACCTCAAAGGTTGTGTTCGTTAATGGGCAAGGACCGCTAACTGGCCTCCTAATTATTTAATAGCTGCTGGGGAAAAAAAACCCCACGCCTCGGGAAAATTTAGGGAACAGGTTTTATTCCTAGCAGAGAATTAGACCCCTTCTTAAAGGATCTGAACGTCTAAAGGGATCACTAGCTGATGGCACCCCCTCAACAGCTACCTAGACAATTCCCCCTCACGCCCTCCACGCTCCACCCCCGGTCCGAGCCCTCGACACACAAGGGGGCAGGGACCCCCCCCGGTCGCTATGTTACATGGCGCGCGCGCCCTTAAATCCGGATGTAGGTCCTCAGTTTGCAGGATCACCCGTGAGAAGCCCCACGGGAAATCTGGCTCCCCCCCCCACTGCAGGACTGTACCACTGAGGATTTCTCCGGGGCCTCTCACTCCCACTATTTGTTTCTATTTCGCTCTGTCACAACAATTTAGGGTAATAAAGATAAAATCTGAATTACCTTCGTGTCCGTTCTGTTTCTACAGTACAACCTTCTGAGAAATCCGTTCACAAAAAACTGTTACATTTTATGTGTTCAGGTTACAGATAGGTTCATAATGTAGCCGATTCACAGTATCCCGCAAGTCCCTGCCCTTAGGGAGTTTGCGGGGTTGCAGTCCGGCGTCCATGTGCCGCGGTTTGGGGCCCATTCCTTCCTCCATTCACACCGTTGTTATTTCCACAGGTTTAAGGGGAAGAGCCCCCTTAAATGTTACACATTCACCGCACAGATTACACCGTTTGACCTTTTTCAGAGATCTGCAGAGCATTGCTTACACTCCTGAGAGATACATGGGTGATCTATTCGCAGACACCTACCATAATGACCTTTGCGCTAAAACACAGGACATAATATGCCCCCCTCTTTACTAGGACATATTCTGCCATATTATAACACGGACTTTGCGAATCTGCAGAACATCGCTCTACCTCCTTCATAGATAAATGGGTGATGATTCTCAATTCTACAATACTGACCTCTGACTTAAACACAGGACATTGCTTGCCCTTCCCTCCTTTAGTTGCTGACATATTCTGCAGATGATGCACCTTGGAGATCTGCAGAGCATTGCTCTTCTGCTCGACACGATATATCATGCAGAAATATTAAACCACGTCCTTATAGACCTGCCAGAACATTTGCCAACTCTTCCCCTCAAAGATACACCTCTGACCTCTAGAGATCTATACATTACTACAATGATATACAGGCAGGTTCCCTACTTACAGAACACCGAGACTTACATTAGACCCGAGTTACAAAACGGCACCTCTGGAATTGGTTTATTTATTGTAGCTTTAGAGTCTAGGCTACCAAGATCAGCTGTTGTAACAGTTATCCCAGGTGTTGTATGAAGTCTTTATTGTTTACATCCGTGATCTTAGGACACCCAACTTTTTTAAAATCCAGTATCAAGAACCAAAATAATTGTCGCTGGACTACAATTTATACAAATACAGTTCGCGACTTATATACCAATTCAACTTAGAAGAACCACACACCCTATCTTGTATGTAACCCCGGGACTAACCTTTTCCACAAACCTCGGGCGTAATGTGCAGAATCATTGGCGCCGAACCCTCTAATCTTGCCATGTAATTAATCAGCGGAAAGGGTCTATATCATTTTGACCTCTCATAGAGAGCTGCAGAACATTGCTCTGAATCTACTCTTCGAGACGGGACCTCGGTGATCGATTCTGCAGAGATTGCACCTGTACCTGATGATTGAAACCTCGTGATATACTCGCATGTCCCTGCCCAAGAGATCGACAGATTATTATACCACAAACCTCTCAAGATTGTGAGCAGCAGATCAGTGCTCGCCCTTTTCACCTCTGACATATTACATGTCTGTTATTATTACACCATGACCATCTACAAGGACTGCAGAGCCTGCCCGGACCCCTGAAACAGGTTTACCTCCGTGATGCTAAATCTTCGCCTCCGATCCGACCTCACACCACCACTGACCTCTATAGAGGTGTTCACTGTCCACACCCCACCCCACCTACCATATGATGCTGGCTATGGCTCTAGTGATCTGCAGCGCATTGCTCCTGTCTCGGAGACAGGGTCCTGGTGAATAGTTCTGCAGATGTTACAAACTGAGCTTTAGGCATGTGCAGAACATTGGCACTATGCTCTTGATCTATACAGTCGATATATTCTGCAGATAATACACTTAGGACCTCTAGAGAGCAGCAATTTCTTTTTACTACCTGATTCCATACAAAGTGATATATCCCTGCAGAGGATTACCACCACTGAGAGTTGTTTCAACTAAAAATCGATTTATAAAAACTGCAGCTCTAATTTGTACGTTTTGACTTGGAAGAGTTTATCCAGAACGTATAATACAACTCCCATCATTCTTCCTGGGTAGACCAGCACTTTCCCCTCTAACCCAGAGGGGGACACCTAATGGGCGCAATGTCTGGGATGAAGGTGTTTACTGCTGCCACTATTGGCAGGGGGAATGGATCACTAGTTATTCGACTCGTAGAAGCTCATTGTTGCCGCAAGTTGTACCCCAGCCACTATTTAAGCCATATAACCCTTCATCTGTCACTTATTATCTCTACATGAGCGAAATGGTGAAAATACTGGCGATACCCATTGTATTTGTTTACAAATTCTGGGAATCATCTGACAGATATGATATCTACAGGATATACTTTATGTAATAGGACCACAACATTTGCGCTCTCTGGAGCACCTATTCTGAATCGAAGGATTACACAATATATCCCGATATACTCGAATATAAGCGAGGCCCCAATTTTACCACACAAAACGGGTAAAAACCTTTTTTTTAAATCGAGTATAAGCCGAGTTTGGGTTTTCAGCCCGTTTTTTTGCTGAAAAACTAGGCTTATACTTGAGTGTGTGTGGTGGGGTATTATATATATATATATATATACACTACTTTTGTGATACAGGAGCAAGAGTGCCACATATATATGTTCATGAAAGCAGTTTGTAACAAAGTCACAATGGGACCTGAGATTGCTGAAAAAAGAACAGAAATTCTATAAAAATGAAACAAAAAAACCTACATTTTAACTTTGGGAGAGGAGATTGGTCTTTGGTTCCCTAGCAGGCTCCCGTCTTTGATGCTTTGGTTTATTATCAAAATGTGAATGCTTATGTTGTTTTAAAGGTGCATCTACCACCAGGATAAAGGGCTTTATGCAAATCAGCCTGAGGGGATCCAGTTTCATCTAGGTATAATGGAGCTGGAGCCACTAAGGTCATTTGCATAGTCGATATCCTGGCGGTGTAGATGTCCATTAAGTTGTGCTTGTGACACTGAGCCAAACACTGCCGCCATGGTAAGTCTGAATAATGGTATATTACTACTGAAGTCAGTGATTCTCATGCACAGTGTATGGGACGTCATCACTTCCGTTCTGTCTGGACTGGGGAACCTCCACTGGAGCAGAGAGAGAACCTCCAGCAATTTCACTGGAAAAATACATAGGAAAATTGTAGCCATGAGAGTATTGTAGAATAAACTAACTTTTTTTATATACTTTTTGTTCACGGTTAACTTTTTCAAGTTCTCCAATTGATTTTTTACTACTCATTGATGACTATTTTCCCAGCAGTTCTTTTTTAAATTTACTGGCCTCAAAGCTCCCCCTGATTACATTTGAACAACCGAGGAGAGAAAGTTTCTATGTCTTTGCTGCCTACATAGTAAAGAACTCAAGGACCTGATTTTTCTCCACTAGGTGTTCTCCACTAGGTGTTCCCAGTCACGACGGCACGCAGAGAACTGAAAACAAAAAGCTAATGTGTGAAAAGTTTCAGAAAACTTATCATTGTTATGAGAAAGTCAAATGCAGCCTATGCTCATTTACGACCACCCCTTTAAGCAACCCTTAGCCCCCCGATAAACGGGATGGTGGCTTGGTTTGGTTGCCAAGAGTGTCCAGCTAGGAATTGCCTCCAGTTATACTTTGACTTTGTAGCAGAAAAGAAGTGGATGAAAATTCATAGAGAAAAGAGCCCACAAAGCAGATGGAAAACCACACCACCACCCACCCCACATCCCTCCCCCTCAGTATAATGCCAGTACCTGCAACCATGCAGTCCCACCGCTCTGCGATGCTGGGACTGTGACTCTTGATGTTGGCTACAAGGGACTGTGCACACAGATGACTATCCCCCCTTCTCCTCCAGGAGTGGGAGAGGAAGAGGATTTTGGATGCTTTTCCCTATTAGGAGAGGCGGGGTTCGTGCCTGACTTGTGTTCTGCAGAGGAGACAGCTCTCCCTTGCCTGCTACACCTCTCTTCTATTTACGGGGTCTTGTTTTAAGACCTGACACTCAAACCTGGTGGATTGTAAGCCTTAGGGATCAATGTATGGAATTTCACTCTGACTCTCTCCGTCAGAGGTCACTTTTCCTCCTCTTCTTGGGGTCTCACTTTGTTTCCCCTCATCACTGTATACAATGCTATTTGTATCTGGAGGCTCTCCTTGCAGGGCAGTAGAACATTAGATGTTAAGCTCTGGAGCAAGCAGCTCTTGTTCTACATTTCATCTTGGCTACGTTTGATCCCTCTACTATTTTGGTTAACCGCTCTGATGGTCTGATAATGAGGTGGTCTCACACATTGACTTTTTTACAGGTTAGAAGACCCCTCGATAGGAGACATCTTCCTTTCCTAAAAACTTCACTCAATCTTTCCGCAATGATTGCCTGCCCTTGGAAGATGTCACTAGGAAAATAGGGGAGAGGTAAATGTTTTGTAAAAAAGGATCATTCTTAGAGTTTCAAAAAAAAAAAAACGTATTAAGTCTTTGTGGCGTAAGTTTTGAACTAAAAGTTCCAAAATGTCCAATTTACTATGCGTTGCGATAGAGGACATGACTATCCCGGCAGTGCCTGAGCAAGCGTCATTATAGAGATAGTACCCTGACTGAACCACAGGATATATAATTGTAGTAATAATAATCCGTTTCTCCCGGCCGGTTGCCCACAATTAGCCCCCCCCCCCCTCCAATCTAAACCCTGAATTTCCATTCTTCACATAGCATTTCAAATGTGTCGATAATTTGGGGGAGGGTGTTGTATATGAGGGTGTTTTATATAACCCACCAACCTCCACAACACCCTCTAATGAGCATATATGTGCTTGTTAAAAATAAAATTGTTGCCCGTTTTCAAAACATGTGAGTAAACCCATTCTCATAATTAGACCAATTTTTATTTGCACAAAACATCTAAAAACTCCTTTTTAATTTGATACAATCCGCCCTTGTGTGATTGAAATTATTTAATGTCAGTCTACTTAAATAAGTTCAACTAGGACGTTTGTATCTTCCCTCTCTGCACCCCCCAAATCCGGAAGGAGATTATACCCCTTCCATTATACTCGTAACGATTAACACAAATAACTTCTCTAAGTACCTTCACCCTTCAATGACGAGTAGAGGTTGAGAAAGACCCATGATTTGAAAGTTATTTACACCCAAACATGTGTACCTAACCTAACGCCCTTGTATTTAGATCACTTTTTTGGGGATAATTTGAGGACCGAATGACCTGCCTATAAGTAAGAGGAGGTCCACGCAAAGAGGTCTTAGCAACACCGCGACACCCCCCCCCCCCCCCCCCCCCCAAACTACGCACACCCCCCCCCCCCCCACCCCCCAAAATCAATGCTACGAACTGATATCTTCCAACGGCTTTTCAAACTTTCCGCGTTTTCCCAGTCATAACTATGTCCGGAATATGTTTTTTATTTTATTTTTTTTTTCAAATTGTTTAAAATTTTATATTTTTTTTTTGTTCCTTTTAAAATAAATAAATCATTTTAGATATTAACTCCTAAATGGCCGCGTTGTGTGTATGGAATTTATCAACTTTTTATCCGACGATTCTTAATATTGATCAACTTTTATAAAAAGTGGAAATTGAGGGATTCATAGATGCATCCGTTAGTTTTGAGACGCCAAATAAATTGGACTCTTAACGAAGGTGCAAATTAGGGCCATTGCAACATCCAAACACACTGTCCCTCAACATATTGGGAGGACTGATGACCGGGACGTTCTATAGGGAATGTGCGCTGCAAACCTGCGGCCTACTATCTGAGCATCGGCCTTCTGTAAACACCGCACAGTATAACTGTTGGCTTTGAAGCTTTAGTGCTTATCTTATACTGTGTAGTTATCTGACAATGCGTTTACGTCTATTGGGATTTGTGTAGTATCTATGTATAATCTCTCTAACGTTGTTCTAATACAAGTGAGTAGTTTGTGGTACGTATTATCACATTAGGTTTGTAATTTGTGTTATTGCAACGATATATAAACTATGTCTACACTGTTACTTTGTATCTTGTTTTTGTAGATGTAATTTCCTGTCTGGCCAGCCCTTTAATCTAAAACTGGGTCTTCCCCGGCACCAGAGTACCCCATACCCCCGCCAAGTAAATGTTTCCTGCTAAGCATTGGCGCAGGTATTAATGTTTGGGTTAAACTTGATTCTTTGCCCAGTTTATAATATTTACATTTTATAGAGATATTAATTTAACATATTAGGATAAACTCACAATTGCGCAATTGTTGCTTTCTTCCTGCCAAAGATTCTCGGTCTGTGCTGTAAAAAACATAGCCTCCTTATAAACCACCTTCCAGCATGTGACACGTCGTTCATAACAAGGTATCGTCGCTACAAACAGAGTCTCCTCATGGATAACATTATTTTATCACAGGAGGCACAAAGTATCTGCCTACATCCAACACCAAAGTGTAATATCACTGCAAAGTCTTGACTTCTCATAGATTGAAAGGCATGACCTGCCTAGGTACAAACCTAAGAAAGGATGTACCACAACAACCACCCATGTAGAACATATTATATAGCTATATACTGCCCCTAGGTACATGGCAAATATAATCTTTATTGCTATATATCTGCCCCATGTACTGAGAATATAAGGACCTACTATACGTAACGCTCGCATACAAACCTGAGTTGATAACACAGAAAATATAAATATACTATACAAGTAAGCAGCCCTGTGTACAAGAATCTAACTACATAAATACTGCCCCTTGTACAAGAATATAACTACTATATACTGTCCCCTATGTACAAGAATATAACGCTACCCCTATAAACTGCCCCTAATGTTACACGAATAATTAAATCTACAGTGTATACTGACATCTCATCCTATGGTGTCAAGAATAACTACCCTATTAATATTTATTTTTGTTTTTTTTTCCTCTAGGTATGACAAGAACTATAAAACTAACTCACTTCAATATACTGACAACCATATGTTACACGAAATTATAAACTATGAACATAATACTTGTCTCCTTATGGTGCCAGAATATGACTAATAACTACATAATTACTGCCCTAGCGTGCAAGAATATAATACTATAATATATCCCCCTTAAAGCTACGAAGAAGACAACTACTATAATACTGGCCCCCTATGTACAAGAATATAAAACTTACTATAATATTGCCCCCTATGTAAAGAATATAACTACTATATCATACTGCCCTGTAATATGTACAAGAATTATAACTAGCCCCTATAATACTTTGCCCCCTATGTACAGAAATATAATAGCTATCATTCCTGCTCGTAACTACTGTACTGTGAATATAACTACTATAATATGCCCCCTATGACAAGGATATAACTACTATAATACCTGCCCCTATGTACAAGACTATATCTACTATAAAGACTGCCCCTCTTATGTGCAAGAATATAAACATCTATAATACTGCCCCTATGTACAAGAACTAGAACACTATAACACGGCCCCCCTATGTAACAGAATGATAACTTACTATAATACGGCCTCCTAGTACAGGAATAGAACTACTTATAATTACTGCTCTGTTACAGGAATAGAACTACTATAATACTGCCCCTAGTTAACGGAATCTAACTACTACTAAATACGTTCCCCCTATGTACCAAGAAATAACTACTATAATTACTGCCCCCTATGTACAGGAAATATAACTAACTATAATACTGCCCCAACTATGTACAAGAAGATTAACTAATATTAATAGCCCCACTATGTTACAAGCAATATAACTACATAATAGCTGACCCCTATGTACAAGAATATAACTATATAATATGCTCCACTATGTACAGGAATATTACTAATAATACTGCCCCCTAATTGTAACAGGAATTACTATAATACGGCCCCCGATGTACAGGAATAATAACTACTAGAATACTGCCCCCTATGTAACAGGAATCGAACTACTATTAATACATGCCCCTATGTTACAGGAAGCGTAATACTATAATACTGCAATATGTACAAGAATATAACTACTATAATACTGCCCCTATGTACAGGGAATATAACTACTAATTACATGCCCCTATGCTGACAAGAATATAACATAACTATAACTACTGCCCCTAGGTACAAGAATAACTACTATATACCGGCCCCTATGTACAAGAATATAACTTCACTATAATACTTGCCCCCTGACTGTACCAGAAATATAACTACTAAATAGCTGCCCCCTATGTACACAGAACTTTAACACTACTATAATCACTGCCCACATGTACAAGGAATATAACTCACTATAATACTGCCCCCCTATTGTACAAGACTATAAACTACTATAAGTAATGCCCCCTCTGTACAAGAATATAGACTTACTAAATATGCCCCATATGTACAGGAATAAAACTAGTGTAACATGCAGTAGATAGGAACACTGTACAAACTGCTCAGCTCGTCTCATCTCATAAAAACATTATGACCAGGATGGCTGGGGGGGGATTATTTCTCCCGTTTAACACCCCTTAACGCTCTGCGCCGTAGCTCTACGGCGCGCAGAGCGTAAAGGAATTAATGGAGAGGGCTCACAGGCTGAGTCTCTTACCTAAGAGGTGGTGGTTTTTGCATTTTGCAACAAAACCTCCACCCACCGCTAATAACCGCGGTCGTGCTTGCACGATCGTCGGCTATTAACCCCCTACTAAAAACGATCCTAAACGCCGCCGGCAAGTCGCCGGCGGCGTTTTTTTAAAAGACGTGGCGGCGCGGGCGCCGCCATCTTTTTTTCGATCGCCACGAGCCCAAGCCGAAGTCATCGGGGGGCGGCGATCGGTTACCATGTAGGCCCTCGGGTTTCCCTCTGATTGACACGAGGCTACATGGTTTATGCAGGTTCGTTACAATGAGCCAGTGGCTCATTGTAATGTAAGACCTGCAAAAACGCCATATATTGCAATACTGTAGTATTGCAGTATATGGTAGGAGCGATCTGATCATCTAGGGTTATTGTACCCTAGATGGTCTAAAAAATAGTGAAAAAAAAAAGAAAAAAAAAAGTTTAAAAAATAAAAAAAATTAATAAAATATTAAAAGTTCAAATCACCCCCCTTTCCCTAGAACGGATATAAAACATAACAAACAGTAAAAATCACAGACATATTAGGTATCGCCGCGTCCCAAAATGCCCGATCTATCAAAATATAAAAACGGTTACGGCCGGCGGTGACCTCCGAGGCGGGAAATGGCGCCCAAATGTCCGAAATGCGACTTTTACACCTTTTTACATAACATAAAAAATGAAATAAAAAATGATCAAAATGTCGCACAGACCTCAAAATGGTAGCAATGAAAACGTCGCCTCATTTCGCAAAAAATGACCCCTCACACATTTCCGTGCGCCAAAGTATGAAAAAGTTATTAGCGTCAGAAGATGGCAAAAAAATTTTTTTCTTTTTTGTACACATTCGTTTAATTTTTGAAAATGTATTAAAACACAATAAAACCTATATAAATTTGGTATCACCGCGATCGCACCGAACCAAAGAATAAAGTAGGCGTGTTATTTGGAGCGAAGAGTGAAAGTCGTAAAAACTGAGCCCACAAGAACGTGACGCACGTGCGTTTTTTTTTCAATTTTTCCACATTTGGAATTTTTTTTCAGCTTCGCAGTACACGGCATGTTAAAATAAATAACATTACGGGAAAGTAAAATTTGTTACGCACAAAATAAGCCCTCACACAGGTCTGTACACGGAAAAATGAAAAAGTTATGGATTTTTGAAGTTGGAGAGCGAGAAATGAGCCGGAAAACCCTCCGTCCTTAAGGGGTTAATACTCGCTTCATGTTCTGCTTTTAGAATTTTTGTCTTGTGACTTTGGATCAAAAACAAAGAGCTCATAATTTCCATATTTTATTATTGGGGGAAGTGACATCAGGGAGTTTGGGTCATGGGAAACAGGTTGAGTCTGGAGTTTGGGATGTGGAGGGGAAGGCTGGGGGGTGGATGCTGGGAGTTGTGCTGCACATCTGTGCGGAGCGCGGTGGTTCCGGTGCCTTCTGGGAGTGTGGAGAGTAATGGGGGACATCCTGTCAGACCCCGGGACAGCAGAAGGGGTTAATGCAGCTAATAGATAGGAAGTGTTGCAGCAGGCGGGTCCCCAATGTCTGATACATCTCTTCTCTCTGCTGGTCCGTAAATAATATTGGTTATAATTGTATATCCAGTGTATACTGTGTGTATACAGAGTCTCTTGTCCCCATATCTGTGAAGGGATTGTTCAGGAGTAACATTTTTTTTTTCCTTTTTAATACAGGGCCACCCCTGTCCATATCTATCTCCTTGTATTGCAGCTCAGCCCTATATATAGTGGCACGGAAAGTATTCAGACCCCTTTACATTTTTCACTCTGTTTCATTGCAGCCAATTGGTAAGATCCCAAAAGTTTTTCGTTTTGCTCATTAATGCTCTGCTCCCATATTGACAGAAAATAACATAAATGTAGATATTTTTGCTAATTTATTAAACAAGAAAAACTGAAATCTCCCCCGGGGATGAGTATTTGGCTCCCCCCGGGGATGAGTATTTGGCTCCCCCCGGGGATGAGTATTTGGCTCCCCCCGGGGATGAGTATTTGGCTCCCCCCGGGGATGAGTATTTGGCCGAGCAGTTGGACAGGTGTACCTAATAAAGTGGCCGGTGAGTGTATACCGTATAGTATACATACTTTTTAAGGCGAGTTTGTAGAACAGAAAACATAAGCTTTGATCCAGTTTTTTTCTTTTTAGCAGCGTAACATCTTGTCATATCACATAATCTCATCTTGTCTGCAATCTGATGGAAACAGCAGGGAGCCAACCAAAAAGCCCCTCGCACACCACTAAAGCGGGGTCTGGGTATGGAAAGCAGATGCGGTGCTACTGTGCGGATTTAACAAGACTGGGAGCGTAAACATTGTCCGCACGGAGACCACGACTCAGCTGCTTCTGCAGACGGGGATGTGGGGGGTTTGGGCTTCTCATCTCAATTCTGATCAGTCTGAGACCTCAAGCGTAAGAGGTAACATACTCTATACTGTACTGTATGATATACTGTATAATAGGTCAGGCCATACAGTATATACCAGTGATGGCTAACCTATGTCACGGGTGCCAGAGGTGGCACTCAGAGCCCTTTCTGTGGGCACTCAGGCCATCACCAGAGATGACTCCAGGTATCTTCCTGCAGTCCCAGACAGCCCAGGACTTGCTGTGCACAGAGCTATTACAAAGTGACAGCTGTACCTGGGACTATTTTCTGCTTTATTGGTGTCCTCGGGTGCTGGTATCAATGAAAACTGTGACAGAGAAGGGAGTATAAATCACAAATTAAATTTCTGTGTTGGCACTTTGCGATAAATAAGCGGGTCTTTGTTGTAGTTTGGGCACTCAGTCTCTAAAAGGTTTGCCATCACTGGTTTATACTGTATACATGATGACATTTCACAGTAGGTGGTAAGGTCCTGGATACAATCGTAACTTGGGACCCAACATTTAATATGTACCAGAGTCTCTGACTGTAAAGTATTGTATTATAGTACTTTATGCCGGCACTCCTCTGTATGGTCTGGCCAACACTCCTCACCACGCTCCTGTCAGCGGAGACCTGTAAGAGAAGCTCACCTGACAGCGGCTGCGGTCACGCCGTGCTTATTGACTGCGCCCCCCAAATTTTGTATATGTATAACATTCGGCCGACGCTATCAGTAAGCACGGCGCAGCCGCAACCACTGTCAATTCGGTGCAGCCGCATTGCGCTTGCGCGATATATGCAATGCTGCCGGCTTCTCTTACAGGTCCTCGCTGACAGGGGAGTAGTGGGGGAGTGTCGGCCAGACCTTACAGAGGAGTGCCGACCCCCTCATGAATATACCCGACTGCCAGCGCAGGGGATACGAGGATCCAACCTCTTATTTGGTAAGAGGTCACATCTTTTAGGAACAACTTTCCCAACTTAAATTAAAATAAAGTTAGCATATATAGAAAGGGGCTGTCCGGTCCTCTTTAAGGACTCAATTTCTCACAATACACATGAAATACTTGATTGTAAATCCTTAGAAGACTACAAGTCATGTTCCAGTCATTGGGAAGACACAGAAAGGCAACAACTCCCACTAGAATGTCCCAAAATCATGTGATTTATTTTTTCCTAACGTTGATC
Source organism: Engystomops pustulosus (assembly GCA_019512145.1). Lineage (NCBI taxonomy): Eukaryota > Metazoa > Chordata > Amphibia > Anura > Leptodactylidae > Engystomops > Engystomops pustulosus. Next base: position 48,096,291 of record CM033642.1, on the reverse strand, counting down.
ATCTTAGGCCCCTTTCACACTTGCGTTGCAGATCACGTCAGAGTTTGATCAGGGTGCGATCAGGGTTTGGTCAGTGAAAAACGCACATTTTGCATCAGAGTGCAATCAGTTTTCAGTCAGAGTTTGTTCAGTGTCTCAGTTTTTCACGCGCGTTTTTGATGCAATTGCAATGCAATTTCAATGCGTTTTTCACGCACAGAAAATGCGAGTGAAATGGACTCAGGACTGAACTCTATCTTTTCTATGGCAATTGATGCGTGAAAAACGCATTGCACTTGCGTTGGACTTGCAAGTGTCTCAGAGTGCAATGCGTTTTTGATGCATCTCCATAGACTTGCATGGTGCGTTTTTCACGCGCGTGACTTGCAAAAGTAGAGCATGTCGAGATTTAAATGCGCGTTAAAAAAAACGCGTGTGTGTGCGTGAAAAAAAATGCAAGTCTGAAAAGACCCATTGGTTACAATGGGTCAGAGTGCAATGCAAGTTCTGCGCGTCAAAAGCACGCGCAGAAAACGCGCGTGAAAAACGCAAGTGTGGAAGGGGCCTTACTTGACTGATCTTGAGATATGAGAGAAAGTAGGATATCTACTTTATGTGTAGTCTTATTAGCTCTAACTCTCATTAGCCATAGTAGAAGGTTACTGGAGAGGACCTTGGCTTCTGGTAGGTGCGTGGTGATACAGCACACTCTTCATTTGTTATTCAGATGTTTTGCACTAAATATGGAGCCCGACAGATCAATTACTGTGATTTACTTCAGCTGTGATCTGGGATATCCAATACATCAAGGATTGGGCTAAATACTTCTGACCAGTGTTGGGTGCCGGATAAAGGTCAATAATAGGATGGAAAACTACTTTATTACTACTCAGAAATGGATATAAAGGGATTCACTTTACTGTAAGGCCCCTTTCACACTTGCGTTTTTCACGTGCGTTTTCTGCGCGTGCTTTTGACGCGCAGAACTTGCATTGCACTCTGACCCATTGGAACCAATGGGTATTTTCAGACTTGCATTTTTTTTCACGCACACACGCGTGTTTTTTTTAACTCGCGTTTAAATCTCGACATGCTCTACTTTTGCAAGTCACACGCGTGAAAAACGCACCATACAAGTCTATGGAGATGCATCAAAAACGCATTGCACTTGCAAGTGTCTCAGAGTGCAATGCGTTGCAATCAGTTTTCAGTCAGAGTTTGTTCAGTGTCTCAGTTTTTCACGTGCGTTTTTAATGCATTTTCAATGCAATTTCAATGCGTTTTTCACGGGCAGATAAAAGGACTCTGGACATCTTTTCTATGACAATTGATGTGTGAAAAACACATTGCACTTGCATTGGAATTACATGTGCAACATCCCCCCACCGGGGCCTAGCCTTTTCTTGTGGCCTGGAGACAGCCGGGGCCCAGAATACCGGAGTGGCTGGCGGTTGCGGCCTAGGCACGCTAGTGTCGCGGTGCTTGGTATGGGGACCGGAGGGCTGTCCTACATCCTGGCAGGTCTCCAGCAGGTGGTGTTGGCAAGAAATGATGTAGAGGGAGAGGCTGTAGTACTGGTTCTCCCTGGGGCAACCCTTAGAGTCTGTAGTGTGTGTCCCTGGTAGATGGATGTGGCGCCCTTAATGGTAATACAGGCTTAGCAGTGACCAGACTGAAGCAATGTTGAGCATAAAAGTAACTTACAGTTCTTTATTCAACCAATGGTAACAACACGCCAAACGATTCTGTACAAGTGCAATACTGGAGTGATTTTGGAGAGGAACCTCAGGAGTTGTGTCACCAGCCTGGATGCAGGGGCAGGCTGGGATGTAGTGTGTCCAATGCTGGAAGCTGCAGCTTTGTCCTGTTTGTCCTGTGTCACTCTGTCTGTAGTTGCTGAGGCCTAGCTCTGCTTTTTTCATAACTCCCATAGACTTGACTGGAAAGTGACCATGCATGCATGTAAAACTCTGCATTCTGCCCGTCTATGTGAATGGGGTCAGCTGCCCCCCATTTTTGAGATGCAGATCCCAAAGTTGGGACCCAAAACTATGTTGTATAATAGTAATCCATAATAAGTACTATTATTCATAATATTTGGTTTAGTATTATGACCCCAATATCACTAGATGTAATAGGAGACATCTGTACATCTCCTGTGTTTTCTGTAGCTGTAAATAATATGTACTGTTCTTTGTAGCATAGGCACATGTAGGTGGAGGGTATGTAGAGGAGTTATCACTACTGAGAATTCAGGGTGCGTTCACACGTTGCAGTTAAAACTGCATCGCAATCAGCTTTGAGGTGGTTTTAGGTGCAGTTTTGTCAATTTAACAGGTGAAAGACATGAACTGAATGGGTGAATTTGATTTTGAAGGGGAAACCTACTCCACAAATGTCATTCACTCGTTCAGTTCTTGTCTTTCCCCTGTTAAATTGACAAAACTGCACCTAAAACCACCTCAAAGCTGATTGTGATGCAGTTTTAACTGCAACGTGTGAACGCACCCTCAATGTTTATGCATTGGGGCCCGTGCCCCAAATCTTTTACGACCCTAGCAACGCCCCTGCGGCCATGTGAATGTGCCCTTTGCCTGTTCTTTTTAGTACAAACTGCTTGCGGGTATTTATCAAGAAACACATTTCTGGCGCATGCAATTGTGGTGCACATTACACTTTGTGGCGCACCTTGCATTATACACAGGCAAACACACTTTTAGTGCAATTTGAACTACTCTTAGTAAAAGTGCCCCATTATCTGATGCTCGGTAGAGCATACTACAGGAGGATGAGGGGTGATGCAAACAACTCCAAATCAGCGAGCAAGCTATGTCCATGTTCACACAGGCAAATGACAAGTGATACATCCTCAGCTGTATACCATGGACAGAGGATGACGCCAGCATGGTTGATACAGTGCCAAGAAAGGTAAAAAGGGCTCTGTCCTACAGCAACAAACTTGGCTTCCAGGGGTTTTCACACCATGTACACATGTCTTCTATTCAAAGGATAGAGAATATGTGTCCAATATCCACGGATCCAGGGAGGGGGGGTTCACATTCATGAGTACCCAAACAAATGTTGTTTTTGTTGTACAGTTTTCTACTTCTGTTGAAATGTGAACCATGGGCCATATGAGAACTTGTTTTGTAGATCCTTGTGGCACCATTTAATATTTGATACAATGTTGTGATAGACTGGAAAAAATTCCATACATGGGGAAATTCACAAAAAAACAGCTGCAACACTTTCTTACAGGTTTTGTTTTCATGCCTTTAACTGTATGGCCCAAATGCCAAATCCCCTTTATGCTTTGGATCACTGTAGTCAGATAGATTCCAAATTAATATAGTTTTGTTGTGTTCTCATATCTTTAAAAAAAAAAAAAGTGTATCTTAAAGAAAATAAATTCTATGGGGTACATTTACTGCAAACTGCACTAAAAGTGCGCTGCCTGTGTATAGTGCAGGGTGCGTCAGATTCATGAAGAACATGCGCCAGAAATCATGAATCTGACGCTTCCCTGCGCTGACCCGACAGAGTTCACACTTATATCTGACTTTGCATGATAAATCTGGCGCTGGGTCAGAACGAGCTCCAGAATTTGTGTCGCATGATACCTGGTGCAGCGTGCACCATGAAGTCTCAGAAACTTCTTAAACACCTGTGCAAGCAGTCTGCACTGAAAAGAACATGTAAAGACTGAAAGAAAACTGGCGCCCGGCCCTTAGTAAATGTGGACCAATGTCTTGCTATATTGAATCACCCCTATATTCTTTTGTAAGGGGTACTTTGTCAGAGTACTTCAAGAGGACCTGTATAATACCGAATCCTAAGAATGAAGATGCGGCTGGATTGATATATTTCATTGAGTATACCATTTACCCATACCTCCCAACTTTTCACAAAGAGAAAGAGGGACATAAACCACGCCCATCGTCACACCCCCTAACCACACCCCTTTTACATATTCATTAATTCACAATGATTGGTTTCTTTCAAGTTGCTGTCACACATGGCGCTGGCAATGCTTTTAGAAACACAATTCAAGTGCATTGGGGGTCCGATCAGCTTGATTGCATATGCGGCCCATGCAGTAGCCTGCTAGGGGGACCTTCTCTCTAATACTACTCACTGACGCCCTCTAAACATGGAGCCACGGGTACGTATATACTCGTGTATAAGCGAGTTTTCAGCACAAAAAAATGCTGAAAAATCTACCTCGGCTTATACACGAGTCAATTAAAAAAATATATATAATACTCACCCTCCGGCACCCGGATTCCTCGGTGCGCTCTGGATCTCGGCGGCGGCTTCCGGTCCTCCGAACGGCTTCTCGCCTTTCTCGGTATTCTTCACTACCGGCATCGCATCCATGCGAGCTGCCGACGGGCCCCACTATGATGCGGCAGTGTTGACCGCTGATGACGTTCACGTCGGTGACACTGTCGCATCATAGTGCGCGCCCGCCGGCAGCTTGCAATGGACGCGATGCCGGACTAGTGAAGAATGCAGAGAGAAGCCGCCGCCGAGGACCGGGAAGCAGTGCCGCGTATTAAAGGTGAAGTATCTTGGGGGGGTAGTATTAAGTGTATTTTTTTAATTGAGCTTGGCATACTTGGGGCAGGCTGTATAGCACTTGGGGCAGGCTGTATACCACTTGGGGCAAGGCAGGCCGTATAACCACTTGGGGCAGGCAGGCTGTATATACTTGGGGCAGGGCAGGCTGTGATTTACTTGGTCGGCAGGGCGGCTGTATACCACTTGGGGAAGGCTGGTATACCACTTGGGGAAGCTGTATACCATTGGGGCAGGGGCTAAGGCTATATGTACTACTTGGGGTAGGGCAGACGTATACTACACCCGTTCGGCTTATAACTCGAGTCGCTAGGTTTTCCAGTTTTGGTGGTAAAATTAGGGGTCTCGCTTTATACTCGGGTCGGCTTTTTATACTCGATATATACGGTATATTATGAACCCTGGGTGAAAATCTCATACCAGTAAATAAAATAACCTAGGCCCGATCATCCAGACTGTCAACACTTTATTGGTTTCTCCCTCATAATTAAGTTTTAAGAAGTTTTCTGGTTAAGTGATACAGAAACTATCCATTGTTGTGTGAAACTAGATAATTTAGGCGTGTTTACTATAAAGCAATGTGAATTCAAGATAAGTTTGTGTTCACAAATCCGTTTACATTGCATTTAACATTGCATTGTTTTAACCCGTTTCCGTAAAGCAAATGTGAACTTATGTTTTATAACCGCATTTACGTAAGCGCTACAGAATGCGATATTAGCCTCATTACACACAATTTCATTAACCATGTAATTAAAACAGCAAGTGAAGCACCAATGTATACCGCATTTACATAAGCGCTAGGTGAACGCATATTATCTGTCATTCCCACATTCTACACTTCCATACATGTCTCATTGTTAAACACTTCACTTAATGTAAACTGCAATGTCAGTGGTAGTTTGCATTTGAGTTTAAACAGACGATAATTACACAGCGTTTTAGGTAAACGCAATTTAAACATGTTGTTTAACACTGTAAAACAAATGTGAATGGATTTAGGCATACACTCACTGTTGTATTTACACAGTGTTAATATAGGCGGTCCCCTACTTAACGCACCTTGACTTACATCGGACCCCTAGTTACAAAACGGACCTCGGATATTGGTTTCTTACTGTACTTAGTCCTAGCTACAATAAAACAGCTATAAACATTATAAAAGGTGTCTGTAATGAAGCTTTATGTTAATCCTGATTTCTATGACACATTCCACCATTTTTAAAATCATTGTCACAGAGACCAAAAATTCGGGGCTGGAGCTACCATTATACAAATACAGTTCTGACTTACATACAAATTCAACTTAGAAACAACCTACAGACCCTATCGGTTGTAAACACGGGGACTGCCTGATTGAACGATTTAAAAAACAGTGTGATAAACCAATATGTCCATAAACAGTTTGTATCAAGGACAGTAAAACCAAATGTGACATGGGACAAGTTTATCTTACTCCAGGACATTTATTTTTAACAAAAATCTAATGAAGAGGTGTCTATATATGGCAATGTAAATTATAAGAATGAGTTTTGAAAAAAAGATTTTGATGTCCAAACCAGTAATGGAGAAAAAATAAGCGAGGAGCAGCATCTCCATTATATGTTCTCAGATGCCTACAAAAATTGCGCATCAGGAAAAACTCAATGTGGGAATAAGCCTGCGCAGTGATGGTTATTGTTGGAAACACTTGGGTTTCTTACTTAAATTACCACAAGCTGAATTCCCAATAAAAGTAAAAAAATAATTAATTCTTGTGTAAATCATACTGCTACTGATGGGTATATAAGACCCTGTTCACACCGAATCACAGGTATTGAGGCACAGAAGGAGTATAAGACCATCCTAGAAACTATCTAAAGGGAACCTTATCACCACATCTTCACAAATACAGCAAGTGACATGAGTGCTGAATGGGTGAGAAGAAGCAGAAGAGTGAGCGACCGGAGGACACGCCCCTGTGACTCACTAAGGACTTTTTGCTAGGAAAAAGGATAACACAAGTGAATTTTATGGGTATGTGAAGGAAACTATTTTTTAGCTAAAAGTGAGGTCTATTTATTTAATGGGGCTGTAGGGACCTGTCACTAGTGGCATTTGTGAAAAATGGGGTGGCAGGTTCTCTTAACTCAAATAGTCAAACCGGAATATTTCCTAGTAACCTGGTTACTGACTCCTTGATGCCAGCCCCACTATAGTTAGTTGGCATATGTGTGAAATCCTATAGCAAATTTGTCCGTATACCATAAAATTCTTCACCATTTGGTACTTATGTTTAATCCCTCTTAAATACATATATTAATTCCTTTTTAAAACTTTAAACTTTATAAAATGATACAAACGTATAAAATGCTACATCAAAAAAATAAATAAAAAATATGAGACTCAGTACACAAAAAAAATAGAAAATAACAATGATTCTAACTAACTGGGATTGTCACATTTGGATAGCTGCCGGGATTCATGAGCATTAAAGAATCCGCATGGATGGGCAATTCACCTCTGTGAATTAATTATATAAGTGTATGTAACAAAAGTTGAGCCACTGCCTGCATACAGCTGACATAACTTATCCTTACTGATCAATGCATTACATCCTGAGCAGCGCTCACCAGCATAACGGGTCCAGTCATTGCATAATTCTTTATATTTTCCCTTTTCTTCACGAATTTGAGTCATAGTTCCTGTATTTTAACACCATAGCTGTGCACGGCAACACATATCCTGATAGATTCAACTCTATATATACACATGAACATATATCAAAATATACAGTAATCTTTGAGTCAAATTGTAAACACGGATATTATGCTATAATGTTATAAAATACCTTATAGGTAACCAGCTTCAATTCACTAACATATTAAGATACATATATTATATATATATATATACTTACATTACATTACATCTTTTTGAAATACTGGAATATAAAATTTCTGCATAGATATAATTTTCCTAGGGGGTTAGTAATAAATACGTCTCTGTCTTCTCACTGGCTGTATAGCAGTCCACGATTGACCATGAGTAACCATGCTAAAATGGTAGAATGGTTAAATGACAACACAAAAAAAATTATAAAATATGGATCGAGCATATACAGGGATTTTTATTTCTCTGGTGTAATTTAATGGGCAGTAAGTAACTAAATAAAAGTCTAGTGGTACATAGCCATCATACTTTGGCGCTTTCCTTTAAAGTTGTTCTATTTATTGTAAATTCAGAAGAAGTGCTTTGGGGGTAATACCCCTCCAGGCTCAGGAGTACCCCCTCGGTCTCCTCCAGCCTCCCTTAGTAGATAACGTCGACCGGCAGATCCGTGGAACTTCTTGTCATCAGAGTTCAAGGGGTAAAGCGGTCCCCTACACTTCTGCCTCATTTAAGGACCAGTTTGGGCCGATGCTGCACGTGTCTGACAGAGACAGGGGAAAAAATGTTCACCAAAATGGGGGTGTTACGCTAAGTCGAGCATGCACCATTAATACAGCTCTTGACTGATTGAGCCCCAAATAAACATTGTGGACACTTCCAGAGCATGGTGCAGGTGTGCCAGAGGTAATTGGAAGACCGGCGCCATTACAATTATCTGGCGCACCCGCACATTGTCAGTAAACTACATTTTTAATTACTAATCTGGGTCACTGTTTTAATAAAAACAATGTGTACACTATGTGAACACAATGCCAATTAGGCCAAAGCTAGTCCCCCAAAGCGCCTTGCAAGCAGAACATTACTCCTTGATGCTATACTTGTTCAAATTGGCCTCTAAACATCCATGCTCTAGGGTTGTCCAAAATAAAATGTTTTATCTAATCCTGACAATCCTTTACGTATATATTTTAATTTATTTTTTCTAGTTTGTTGTAAACTGGATTTGTGAGGTTTAGCACACAGTGATACTCCATCTTTGACTCTCATGGTAAATATGCCCTAAATGTCCATTAGATACAGGTCTGGTACTACATAGTCCCAATTTAATTTTATTATTCATATGTCAGTTCCAAAGCACACAGAGGAGAGTGGCCGTATACATATGCCAAAATAATCCAATATGTGCATAAATACTTAAAGTATTTCTAAGACCTCTTTATGTTACCCTGGACAAGCACTGTGTAATTTAGGTAATAGATGGCCTTACCGGAGTTACTCATCCGAATGAACTCCTAATACAGTACCCAAAAGATCCTCCCATTGTCTTTCAATACTGTATTTTTTGTCCTACCTTGTTACCTGAAACGGGAAACGGTAATGAAAAGCCTCTTACTTTTACAATAAAATGTCACTGCCAGTAAATATAATGACATAGCAGTCATGTTTAGTTCTTTTGGGTCGCTCTCCTGTAATTAGACGCTATTTACTTGTTTATTACGTGTTCTAATAGCTAGTTGAGATTTTGTCCTGACTTTTGGTTGATGTTAGTGCTTGAGTAGCCCTTTATGCGTGTGGTAGAAACTTCAGCTGTTGACAGTGCACCTGCCATAATGGTACATAGGCGTGACAGAAGATCTTGGGTGCTCAGATTGGATTGCTCAATGAGGACCTCAGCTGTTTCTCTTGAGAGCACCCTTACTGAATGTTCCACCGATGCTTGTCCACAATACTGCTGGGGAAATGGGGGAGGTTTATAGCTAGAACATAGCAATAGAGAACACCAACCCTAATACTGGGAGAAGATGAAAGAATACAGTGTATTCATATGTTGAAAGAAGCTCAAGGTAACCTTCAGAATATATCAGAGAAAATGATAAAACAGCAATTGCTATTATTATTTATCAACTAGCTACCTGCAGGACACTCTCCAGAACTTTCCTTAGTCAGGTCAATAAACACTTAAAGGGTATTCTCATCTCACTATTGAATTTTATTTCATTTATAGCTGTAAAATCATTTATTAAATTGCCTCTGATGGGTTAGTAGGTCAGGACGGCCAGGCGCAATGCACTGTAGCTTCTAAGTGCGCCCTATCAGCCAGGAATCAGTGCACTTACAGACAGCCATACGGCATCTTCTCAGCCATCCTGATCACATTCATATATTCTCAGTTATTTCAGCAGCAGGAGAATACATTCTTCTCTATTTTCCTGTGTGGCACATCCCAACACGCAGCAGATGGCGGGCCATCAAACACATGAGGAAAAGGGTTTCTTGCCATAAAAATCACTGGATGACGAGGCAAACTGGAGGGCTGTAGCTAAGGACCATGACAGCCCATTTATATTATCCCCAAAAGTTCCACTTAACAATTGAACATATTACTTTCTAAAAATGATAATGAAAATAAAGGCATATAGTAAGATGGCAACACCCCATTTAAAGAGGGTGCCACTTCCAGTCAAATAAGTTGATATTTGTATAATGGGAAATACAGAAAAGTAACATTATATAAGGTAACATACCTCCCACACCGTCCGGTATCCGGCGGGACAGTCACGGATTTCTACCTCTGTCCCGCTACCGGGGTTAAGAAGATTGGCCACGTTATTGTCAGCAGGGTCATCGGATCCTGAGGACAGAGTCCCGCCTCCTGGTCCGGCACGCCTAGCTGCAAAACCAGCCAAGCTGTATGAGACCAGGACTAGAAAGCCCGGACTGCTGCAGCTCTCCTTACATAGGCAGGCCAGCATGGGCGGCCCTTCCTCCTCCCCATTCTGGCCCCGCCCCCCAGCTGTGCCCGGCCCCGCCCCCCAGACGTGTGCCTGATGTCTCCCAGGCAGAAGAGACCAGTCACCAGGAGAGCAGACAGGTACAGGGGAATGTGCTACAGCTTCTCCCTTAGTTGTCGCTGCAGGGAGAGGGAGTCCTGGACATCAGATTTTGGCAGCAGCCAGACTGGTGTGTAGCGTCAGTAGTTGGGTCCATCCCCTCACCCTCTTCATGTACACTTGTAGCTGCAGACTCTCACTACACATTTGCTGTAGGGTCAGTGGTTTAGCTGAATTCACACACACATGGTGTGCCCATGCCTATAGCTTGGTGGGAAACATCGGCACCCGGGAAGGGCGGAGGGGATAAGCGCTGTCACCCCCACCCCTTTCCATACAGATCATGAGAGCGATTGCCGGTCTGTGGGACGATAACGATTAGATATGACTGGCATATGACTCCCCCACGTTCATTCACAGGAGGCCTAGGCCGGTACCAACACTTGCAAGTGTGATGCGATGATACTCGCATCACCCTCACAACGGCATGCTGCCGGGATCTCCCTGCCCAAAATGCTGCAAACAGGGACTGAGGTACAATGCTGAGTACACTCCGCGCGGTGCAGCTTTCGGGGCCTTGTGTTTCCCGGCAGCATGCGGTGTGACGTGTGATGCGAGTTCATCGCATCACACTCGAGTGGGTACGGTCTAAGGCTCGGTGACACTTATCAAGCGTGATTTAGTTTAGAAAAACTGGGGTGCGACGAAGCTGATCGCAAATGCACTCTGGAATGCATCGATTAGTACCCAGTCAACGGTGTCTTGCATTTAGACAATACAAAACACAGGGTGCTGGTCGCCCGATCGCATGCATTTCCATGAAAAGCATATGTGATGGATCGTGGGCGCTCCCCCCACTTTCATTTTGTTTCATAAACTAGATCAAAGGTTCGACATGTGACAGCAGCCTACATGGACGAGCAAGTGTTGATTTATAAGTAACACAGTACAGGGCATTGTTTTGAATTTATTTCTTTCCCCCTCATGTCATCTACATACGCCGGGCAGGAGGACGGTTGCCAGCACAGAGGGTGAGCGTGGCGTCCGTGCGCCTTGTCATATGCCCTGCAACCGTTGTTGACAAAGTTTGCAGGTTACAGAGCAATTCGGCAGGGCATAGCATAGAATTGGTACACTGCGCCGCGACCTGATTGTATACAGAGATCATGAACTTCATCATATAATACGCCCCCAGTGTGTGAATAAGGATCTAATCTATGTTACCATGTTTCCCTACTGTTACCTCACTATTGTTTTTTAATTTTGCATTTCCTTTTTACTTCCACACCCTCCATTTTTCAATCCATTGCTGTCTTCTAACAAATTGTACTTCTTGAGGCTGTTATTCACACGACCTTAAGGGTCTGCAAGTTGGAGGCGTACTTACGGTCCCCCATAGGGGCGGCAAAGGAGTGCGGCTACAGTACTACTACGGAAGTCTCCATCTCCCCGGTTACGTGTGGCAATGCCCCATCTCCTATAGGCACGAAGAGTGTGAAATGTAGGCTTAGGTACATGATTGCAGTGAATTGTGAAAAAAAAAGGCTTACTCTGCGCCATCTTCTTGTGGGATTTGTTTTTATGGCTTCTTCTCTGTGCACCCCAAATGACATTCTCTATTCTTTACTTGAGTAGGTTACAATCACAGGGATCCTAAATTTTTACTCATATACAGGGCAGTCCGCTCTATTAAGCAACACTACTTTCAACGACCCCTAGTTACAAACGACCTACTGGATATGGTAATTATTGTACTTTAGCCTTAGGCTACAATAATCAGCTATAACAGATTATCACAGGCGTCTGTAATGAAGCTTATGTTACTCCTGATCTTATGACAACCCAACTTTTTTAAAATCCAATTGTCACAGAGACCAAAAAAGTTCTGGCGGGATTACAATGATAAAGTATACAGTCCGACTTACATACAAATCCAACTTAAGAACAAACCTACAGACCCTATCCTGTATGTAACCGGGGACTGCCTGTAATCGTGGTATAAGCCAAGTTGTTTATCACAAAAATTTGCTGAAAACCTCAGCTCAAACTATGTCTATAAAAAAAATACACTTCCCTAGTCACCTGGCGCTGCCCCATGCTCCCCATGGCTCCAGATATGAAGAAAACGGCAAATTGGCATCCATGCGCTGTGCCCGCGCGCCCTCTATGATGTTGCAGTGCCGCCGCTGTAGACGCAGTGTGCGCTGGAGGGCACAGCGCATGGATGCGACTGCCAGTTTTTTACAGATGAAGAGCTGAAAGAAGGAGGGCGTGGGGAGCATCGGGCAGCGCCAGAAGGTGACTATGGGTGTATTTTTTTTATACAACACAGGGGCGCAGAGCATTCATCATAAGTGGGCTGGCTGCAGATGACTTTGCCAATTTCTTTGCATATATTTTGGATGTTTATGATTTACTGTTTATTAGGGGGGTTCTATGATCATTTATTACAATGTGCCACTGACATATTAAAACACATGTGTAATTAGACGACTCGCGGCTTATAAAGACTCGGGCTGTCATGGAAACTGATGATTGGAAAAAGGTTAACACCTGCTATCAGTCAACAGCAATAGCGGGTGTTACTGTGGTGTTTGCTGCAACATGCAGCAAACACTAGCTTGGTATGGAGATCACTCAGCCTGGAGCCCTTTCCAACTCTGCAGTCGATATGTGACATACAGATAGTGCACAATCTGTAAGGGGTTAAAGGAAATTGACCACTATAGAAAAAGTGTCTTATGGATGGGTTCACTTACTGATCGGGGGATCAGTGGGGGTTACAGTATATATATTATAGTCGGGAGGCTCGTTCCAGTGATAAACACTGTTTAAACAAAAGGTGATGACATCCCTTCTCCGGCTCCTCTTACCATAACTAGGTCGCTCTTGTTGGGCTTGTGGCAGCATACTTACAGGGAAATGGGGACAGAAGAGAAGAGGTGAAAGCAACAGGGGTGAGGAGCACTGGGAAGAGCTATGATCAGTCTTGTTTAAAACAGTGTTTATCACTGGGACGGGCCCTCGGGGACTATGAAGAATATCCATATCCCCGCTGATCACACAGCTCAGTAGTGACCTAAGCAAAAACACATGCGATGGTACACTGTGCCTATCTTTGGTTCTTGCATTGTTGTAAAATGCAAGAAAAGTGTTAATGGGTACCAATCACTGCATTGCCATGAAACTCTTCTGTCCCATTTCCCTGTAAGATAGCTGGCACAAGCAGCAAGAGGCGACCTAGTTATGTAACGAGGAGCCGGAGAAGGGATGTCATCAGCCTTTTGTTTAAAACAGTGTTTATCACTGGAACAGAGTGGTCAATTTTCTTTAACCCCTTACAGATGTGTGACATATCTGTATGTCACATATCGACTGCAAAGGTGAGTTGTATGTGCACAGAACAAGTACTACTAACTCCATCATGATATGGACAGCACATGTACTACTACTCGCTGTCATGTCTATATGGGACACAGATATACTACTAACTCCTATCCTGTGATATTATGGAAACAGCACAGACTACTACTCCCTATCCGTAATATCGGGGCCACCGCACATAGTACTACTCTCCTATCCGTGTTATTATATGGCCACAGACAGTATAGTACTACTCTTATCCTGTATTTATGGCGCATGTCCGTAACTATTACTCCTATCTGGTGCAAAATATGGCCACACATACTACTACTCTATCCTGTATATATGGGGCACAGCACACGAAGGACTACTACTTCCTACAGGGGATATAGGGAACAGCCACTTAGTAATAGCTTACTCCTGTCATGTATATATGGGCACAGCATTAGTACTACTACTCCTATCCTGTATATATGGACACAAGCCACAGTACTACTACTCCATCCTGCTATCTAAGGCCAAAGCATAGTGTACTACTCCTCCTATCGTATATATGGGCACAGCACAGTAACTACTACTCCCTTATCTCTGTATTATGGGCGCAGCTCAGTCTATCCTAGCTCCTATTCTGTAAATATGGTGCACGAAGTACTAATACTCCTATCACTGTTATATAATGGGCACAGCAAAGTTATACTAATCCTATACTGTGATAAGGCATCGGCACAGGCAGATTTGTATAATACTCCTTACATACTGTTACTAATATAGACACAGCAGCATGAGTTACTTGCTTATACCTATCATGTATATAATGGGCACAGCACGGAAAGTACTACTTACTCCTATCCTGTATGTATGGGTAGAGCACAGTTAATACTACTCTATCCTGTATATATGGACACATCACAGTTACTACTACTCCTATCTGTATGTATGGGTACAGCACAGTACTAGCTACTCCTATCCGGTATGTATGGGTAAGCACAAGTACTACGAATACTATCTGTTAGAAGCACAGTACTACTACTCTATCATGTTGATTATTATGGGATAGGCAGTACTCACTTCCTATCCTGAATATTTTGTCACAGTACAACTCCCTTTCCTGTATATATGGGCACAGCACTTCCTAAGTACTATGGACTCCATATACCATGTATATAGGACGACAGCACAGTACGACTACTCCTTTCTGTGGATAGAGGGGAAAAGCCCGAATAGCGCGCGTAGGAATCACTACTCATTATCATGTATATAAGCCAGGCACGAGCAACAAGTACTGACTATTACTACGCTGTATAACAAGCACAGTAGTGCCTGATCCTATGCAGAATATTGGGGGCCACAGTGTACTACTACTCGTTTTCAGTTAGATATTTGCCACAGTAGCAAGTTAGAACCTTTCGTAAAGGACTGAGAAGGAGTACCTATAATACGTTTTGTTTTGCGGAGGCAAACAGGGGTGGTGTTTGGAATGAAAAATCACATAGTAAACGCTGCTGGTCCTCAGGTCTCCGTCCCTTGACCAATGTGGCGAGAATATGGCCCAGCCTGCTTCGGTGATCATAACACACACAATGTAACCTGAGCCCAGAGTGTCTGCATGTACAGCAATAGGGTTACTCTTTTTTATTATTTGCTTTCCACTATCATGATCCTCCTCAGGTCCTGCATAGGGCATCGGGACGGTATAGACCCGGGCGTGTGAAGTGGATGGGAAAACATAATCTGTGAGGAAGGGAGCTCCCATAGGGGGGTTCCGGGAAGGGGGGGGCGGGAAAGGGCTCAGATTTGAGAAGGTCGATAAACAGGAGGGAAGGGGGGGTAAAACAAAATGGAAATTAGGAGGAGTGGAAAGGGTCAAAAAGGCCCCCTTCTCCTTTCCCCCTCTTTTTCCCTCTTTTTTTCCCCCCCCTAGGTCCCCCCTTTTTCTTTTGTTCCCCCCCCCAGGACCTGCCCCCCCCCCCTCTCCCCCCTCCCTTTCCCCAGGACACAAGGTGGACTTGAATGCCCAGGAATTTGATACCAAAACAACAACTTTGTAGTGAATTTGTCAGAATAACTTCACTCACCACTAAAAATGACCCTTCTCCCTATGGTCAGGCTTCATGTCAACAATAACTTCCAGGCCTGACACCCTTCTGCAGTTGGCTCCCTGCCAAGCCCGTTTCTTCCAGCGGACAGGGCTGGCGATCGCCCTAGGCACCACCCAGTGGAGGAAAGAGAAGGCACCAGCAGCTGCCAACTGACCCAAGCACATAATGATAAAATAAACTCAGTACTCACCTTCCTGCACTCCCTGCGGCTGCTCTTCTCTCCTCTTCTATCTTTAGTTGTAGCTTGGGCAGAGACAGGTCTGCAAGGAACTGGGGATACCTATATACAGGAGGAGGTGGTTGCTTGGTTTACCTATATACTGGGTGTAGTTTTCATTGTGTGTGTGTATATATATATATATAAATATATATATATATACAGGCGGTCCCCTACTTAAGAACACGTGATTTACAGACGACCCCTAGTTACAAAGGGACCTCTGGATTTTGGTAATTTGCTGTACTTGGGTTTACAATAATAAAATATACAGTTCCGACTTGCATACAAATTCAACTTAAGAGCAAACCGGCAGAACTTATCTTGTACGTAACCGGGGACTGCCTGTACTTTGTTGTACAGCGCGAATCTTAAAAAATGTAACTAAAATATATACAATTTGCCCCATTTTTAGCATAAAAAGCCCCTCCCACAAAATAAAACATTTCTAGATATGTGAACTTTTGTATGTATTATAGGGTATGCAGGACTATCACACTCGGTTAATATATACTATGCTCTCTTTATTAGATATATATGATGCCCTCTATTATCTATATACTTTGCCCCCTATATTATACAGTAAGCTTCCTTTATATACAGTAATATATATATATATATATATAACACACATACAGGCAGTCCCCGGGTTACATACAGGATAGGTTCTGCCGGTTTGTTCTTAAGTTGAATTCGTATGCAAGTCAGAACGGTATACTTTATAATTGTAACCCCAGTCAAACTTTTTTTGGTCTCTGTGACAATTGGATTTTAAAAATGTCGGATTGTTATCAGAACCAGGAGTAACAATAAAGCTTCATTACAGACACCTGTGATAACTGTTACAGCTGATTATTGTAGCCTGGGACTAAAGTACAATAAATTACCAATATCCAGAGGTCCGTTTGTAACTTACACCGGCCCAGTGGACGGGTCTCTGTATTATGTACAGGCAGATGCGATGTGGATGAGGATTAGTAGTGGCAGCCGCGTCAGCTCCGATATATGGAGGATCTTTATCCACATCACGTCCTGAATTCTCATATTTCACTCATCGCTTTCTACAGGTTTTTAAGGAGTTTGAATCCTTCCTGACTGCAAGAGCAACCGACCACCGCCCTGAGCATCAGCGAGCGAGATATAGCGTCGTCATCAGAAGTGCCTGCAATACACAAGTACAACATCCCCCACAGGGCCCCCGGCCTTTTCTTGGGGCCTGGAGGCAGCCGGGGCCCAGAATACCGGAGTGGCTGGCGGTTGCGGCCTAGGCACGCTATGGTCACGGGTTCTTGGTCTGGGGACCGGAGGGCTGTCCTACAGCCTGGCAGCTCTCCAGCAGGTGGTGTGTGCAAGAAATGATATAGAGGGAGAGGCTGATGTACTGGTTCTCCCTGGGGCAGTAGTATGTAGTATGGAGTCTGTAGTATGAGTCCCTGGCAGATGGATGGGGGCGCCCTTGGTGGTGATACAGCCGTAGCAGGGCAATGTTGTGCATAAAAGTAACTTACAGTTCTTTATTGGAACCAACAGCAGAAACAGGCCAAACGATTCTGTACAAAGGCAGATTACTGGAGTGATCTTGGAGAGGGAACCTCAGGAGTTGTGTCACCAGCCTGGATGCAGGTGCAGGCTGGGATGGAGCTGTGTCATGTTTGTCCTGTGTCACTCTGTGTGTATTTGCTGCGGCCTAGGAGCTTCTCATGTGGTGAGAGCTGGGCCTGAGAGATCTGCTCTCTCTGAAGTTTCTGGAACTCTCCTCCTGTGTGGAGTGCTGGGCCTAAGAGCCTGACTCCTCCCCTGACTAAGGGTTTAGTTAATCCCTGGTCAGCTGGTCTCCTCCTCCAATCACACTCCAGTTCACAATTAAGTGCATTGAGGCATATCATTGCATGATAACAAGAAATAATGTTTAACCCTTGCCTATCCAGGCAGAATCTACCACTGCACAATTACCTAAGTATAGGTGTAGTGTCCTGCAAAGGAGCTGATCAGACTCACTACCAGGGGGACACATATATAAGGGGCTTTTTCGCAACAACTCCTCTGCCTTGCATTGGCAGGGATGTTGCACAAGATTATAAGCTCTTACTACTAACCCACATAACACCCTGCTTATACTCCAGAGCTGCACTCACTATTCTGCTGCTGGTGCAGTCACTGTGTACATACATGACATTACTTATCCTGTACTGATCCCAAGTTACATCCTGTATTATACTCTAGAGCTGCACTCACTATTCTGCTGCTGGTGCAGTCACTGTGTACATACATGACATTACTTATCCTGTACTGATCCTGAGTTACATCCTGTATTATACTCTAGAGCTGCACTCACTATTCTGCTGCTGGTGCAGTCACTGTGTACATACATGACATTACTTATCCTGTACTGATCCTGAGTTACATCCTGTATTATACTCCAGAGCTGCACTCACTATTCTGCTGGTGCAGTCACTGGGGGTCATTTACTAAGGGCCCGATTCGTGTTTTCCCGACGTGTTACCCGAATATTTCCGATTTGCGCCGATTTCCCCTGAATTGCCGTACGGTGCAGCACACGTGCGGCACCGTACCGCTCCCGTAGGGTGCCGTGCGCCCATAGAAGTGTATGGGGGACGTATATAGGCCGTATATACGTCGGCCGTATATACGTACCCCATACGTTAGTGTGAATGTAGCCTTAGGGTTTTGTTAATCCCTGGTCAGGTAGTCCCCTCCTCCAATCACACTCCAGTTCAAAATTAAGTGCATTGAGGCATATCATTGGATGATAACAAGAAATAATGTTTAACCCTTGCCTATCCAGGCAGAATCTACCGCTGCACAATTACCTGAGTATATGTGTAGTGTCCTGCAGGGGAGCTGATCAGACTCACTACCAGGGGGACACACATATAAGGGGCTTATTTGCAACAACTCCTCTGCCTTGCATTGGCAGGGATGTTGCAGATACGTCTCCATAGACTTATATGGTGAGTTTTTCACGGAAGTGACTTGCAAAAGTAGAGCATGCAGAGATTTAGGCCTCTTCCACACTTGCGTTGCAGATCACTTCAGAGTCTGATCAGGGTGCGATCAGGGTTTGGTCAGTGAAAAACTGACATTTTGCATCAGAGTTCAATCATTTTTCATACACCTGAAGTGGAACAGAGACCTGGCGAGATTCTGTTAGGGTTGGGTACACAGAAGACAGGGGATAGTGTGCCCTAAGCTTGCCCCAACCTCTGACACTGACCACAGACCTGCACACCTGGCTACGCACATCATAGATAACTACTGACCCTAGACATGCACACCTAAAATAGGTAAAATAGGTAAATATACATGCAGAGAAATGTTTAATAAAACATATGTATTGAGTGGCCAACCCCTTTAAGCAACTTGGCACATGTTCATTTCTTTAGAAATGAAGCTGTACTCTTTCCACACATAGCTGCCTCCTGCTGTAATGGTTATAATCCTGCAAAAATTGTCAATTTATAACAATATGTTGGACTTTTCTCACTGTCCAGTATTCATTTACTTATCAGGATGCTACGTTCATAAATATCCGATGGGAGTATAAAAATGACAACCTATACTCCTTATGGGGCTCCTGTACATCTAGGTGCCTCCTGACTGTATATACAAGGGCTCAGCAGTAGAGATGAGCGGACTTGCTGTTCGGGTGCGGCCACCTGACTTGGATATATTGGCGGCTAAACAGTAAATCTGGCAGATTAACTCCCCCTGGCCAATCATAGCCATGGCTAGTAACGTTCATTTGCAGGGTTGGTTTGGCACCTCTGTATACAAACAGAGACTGACGGGAAGTGCTGCTCTCCGTAGAAGAACGGTGTATAACAATTTTTTTACTATATCTTCTGGGGCCCATATGTTAAAAAAAAAAAAAAGATATCCAGCCATCAGCCAATAAACAACCAAATGTTTGTGATAGATAATGTCTTTTATTGGGGCACATTTGTAAACAGGAATGGTCTTGTGAATTTTGCTCACAATGAACGGACCACTTGGTTAAGGCTGTGTTCACATGCAGTGTTTGAATTGCATCTTATGTCATGTTTTAAACGCAAAAGCAACAGCAATGTAATTGGGGAAAATCTCCTCAGTTGCTGTATTGAGTTTCAAAATGCAACCTCACATGGGAACAAAGCCTCAGAGCAGGGTCATTCATTCAGGGTTTGTTTCTAATGGCAAAACCAGGAATAAATGGAAGACATGAGAAGTTACATCTGTAATTTATACCTGTTTATTTCTTCAAATAGCTAGGGTTTTTTTGTTATATTCTCTTCAATGTCTTCCTCATTGTTTATTTACAGGAAGAAGTGCCACATAAAGTGACAATGAACTGCCGCTCAGAAGTGTTAGAGGTCTCTGTGGAAGGCCGGCAGGTAGAGGAGGCGATGCTGGCCGTCCTGCACACTATACTTCTTCATAGGAGCACAGGCAAGTTCCACTACAAAAAGGAGGGGACCTATTCCATTGGCACAGTGGGGACACAAGACATTGATTGTGACTTCATAGAATTTACCTATGTCAGGGTTTCTTCAGAAGAACTGGACAGAGCCCTGCGCAAAGCAGTAAATGAGTTCAAGGTAAGACACCCACATCTTCTAAGCGTTATATGAATTGATATCCCATTGAAATTGGTATTTTTAACATGGAGGAGATTGGAGCAGATTTTGGGGTGAAATTCCACCTTGCAATATACTCCACAAACCCCCCTCCCCCTATATGCCTATAGCATATTTGTTTAACAAATGCCTTTGTGAGCTTTGTCAGTAATATAAATAAATTTTGTGATTTTTTTTATCTATTATATTACATTACCTGAACCCCTGTTGGCAGCATGTGGTTAGTCATCTGCTCCTGAGTCCTTCCCCCCTCCTCACTCAGAGGAGGGGGCAGCTAAGGGAGGGAGGGCTATGAGTGTGAGGAAGGACTGAGGAAAATGTGACTCATTCAGTTTGTTACACCCCCCCCCTTCAATATAAAATAGAGCGTGTATGGAAAGCAGTCGGACCTCTAAGTTTTTCATTCTTTGTTTCATTGCAGCCAATCGCAATTGCTGAGATAAAAAAATTATATGCACTCTGCACCCCATCTATGCAGAAAAAATGCAAAAATATAGATATTTTTGCAAATTTTGTTTTGGCTGTGTGCTTAGGGTCATTGTCTTGTTGCAAGGTTAACCTTAGGCCCAGTCTGAGGTCCACAGCACTCTGGAAGAGGTTTTCATCTGGGATATCTCTGTACTTGGCTGCATTCATTTTTTCTTTAATTGCAACCAGTCGTCCTGTACCTGCAGCTGAAAAACACCCCCGTAGCATGATGCCACCACCCCCATGTTTCACATGTTTCATTGTTGGGATTGGCAGCCTGAGGGTTTTATCAGCACACTTTGCTTTAAAGGGGTTGTCCGAGACGAATTAAAAAAACAAAAGGTGGCCAGGAGGGGAATGCTAAAAAAAATAAAGATGTACTTACCTTCCGGCGCCCTGTGGGTGTCCTGCACTGCTGTCGCTCTGGTCCGCGCGCCATGTAAACAAACATGGCCACCGGAGCAGCGCTGATCCACAGTGATCTCGGGGTTCTTCTTTACCCATCTCATTAATGCTCTTCTCCCACGATTGCTTAGTTTGGTTGGACAGCCAGGTCTAGCAAGAGTTGAGGTTCTCACAATTTTTTTTCATTTGAACAGACATCTATGACCAGATCAAGGATTGTAAACCAAACACACTGATAAACTGGTGTGTGCCGCCTCTGACAGGATCTGCTCTTCTTTTAACTTCTTATGCCCTTGTTTTTAAGAAAAAAAAAGGCTTTAAACATTATGCAAATGAGCCTGAGGGTCTCCAGGCTCCATAGGAGTTGGGCTCATTTGCATAATTTTTGCAAAAGAAGCTAAAAGAAGAGTAGATCCTGCCAGAAGGGGCACACACCAGTATGTCTGTATGTTTGTTTTACAATCCTTGATCTGGTGATAGATGTTCTAAGGATTATGGAGGCCACTGTGCTTTTAGGAATCTTGAGTGCTGCAGAAATTATTTTGTAAGCTTGGCCAGATCAGTGCCTTGCCACAATTCTATCTCTGAGCACGCTGAACTGTGAGGTATTATATAGGTGTGTGCCTTTCCTAATAAAGTCCAATCAGTTTAATAAAACACAGCTGGACTTCAATGAAGGAGTAGTATAATCTCAAGGAGGGTTAGAAGGAAATGGACAGCATTTGAGTTAAATATAAGTGTCATAGCAAAGGATCTGAATCCTTATGACCATGTGATATTTCAGTTTTTCTTGTTTAATAAATTAGCAAAAATATCTACATTTCTTTTTCTGTCAAGATGGGGCAGAGTGTACATTAATGATGAAAATATCTATTTTTATCTTATCAATTGGTTGCAATTAAACAATGAGTGAAAATTTTGAAGGGGGTCTGAATACTTTACGCATCCATTGTAATTGAATAAAAGTTACTAGATTTATTCATAATGCTGACAAAGGCATTTTTAAAATGAGTATGCCTTCGGGCTGTTGGAACCTGTCTTCAGGTAAAAATGACATCCCTGATGACAAGTTCCCTTTAAAGTTTCCAGACTGGTTCATATCAATTAAGAGGTATCACACGGCTAATTTTCATATTTTTCAAAAGTCTTTTTCCTGTTAATGGTGTCGTTCCTGCTCTTACTTTGAACAGTTCCAGGAACTGCATCACCCAACCAGCCTGTGAGTGCTATCATCCGGCAAACTGCACACTCAAAGCAAAATGTTTTGTACCTAGAGCAAGGACCTTATGGGGGCAACACAAGGCATTAGGTATTACAAGACAGATTTCTATTGTCATGTATTACCCATCAATCCCTGCACAATGTATATTACTACTGGGCTGTCCCTGTCAGTCTTTCCGGTCCAGCAACAAGAGCACATAAGAGGCAGATACTGAGCACATCTGACTATTAGAAGGACTCTGTAATGTTTATATTACACTATGCTGAAAATGTAGATCAGACCTGTATTTGTAGTGTACGGCTTAGTACTGCTCTCTGCCTGCAAAGAACACATTGATCCCGGTATATTATGATCTACTGCATGCATATCCAGGTGTCTACAAAAGAGAGAGCACAGGTGCCTGCCCTTGAGGATCATCTATCATGCTTTACGTTGAAAATGGAAAATCACATTTCATATATAAAAGATTAGTATTTCACTTTCCTTTCATGACGCTTTTGGAAAATCGTCAACCTGTATAAGCGCTGCAGCGTTATGAACGGACCGCATACATCTTGTTACATTTTATTTGACTAGAATATTACTTTATACACACATCTGTATTAAGCAGAGAAGGTAAAGTACAAAAGATCAGCCCGGAGGCTCTGATTATATACAAGGCTGGAGTTCTCTGCAGGCACTCCTAGGACTGTTGCCAGTGTTAACTCTAGATCTGGCTGGAGCCACGCTGGGCTGATTTAGTCACAAGGTTGTGCCTAGTTAATGACATGAGACAAGTCACGTTACACTGCCAGTAGTGCCCGCTGAGGTCAGTACACATGAATCTTCGCGCTGAGGTCAGTACAAGTGAATCTATTACACAGGTTTAATCGTTGCAAATTATGCAGTTCCTGTCAGTTTGTTGATTGAAAATGTACGGTAGTAAATGTAATACAGATATCTATAAATTCCTATTCACTTACATTGCACATAGTCAGGAACAAAATGACTTTGGCCACTTGGCATAAAGAGTGCGGTTCTGCACACTTCATGCTGAGAACTAGATCATATCCCGCAAGTACAAAGCTTTCCCAAGTAAAACCATCGGGAATGGATTACTGATGAAATATAATGCTATTCTTGGCACCATCAACTCTGTGGATTAAGGTGGAACCCAACGCCCAAGTTGGCATACCACCACTCTGCCTGGCACAGGCAGTATCTATTTCGATCCTCCATTCTTGGCACTAATCATACAGCATTTTTGTGTAACTGTATTATGGTCTTGGAATGCCACCCCAGGCCGGCTTCACACTAGCATGTTCACTCAGAGAAATATTGGATCCTCATAGTAATTTATGTTCCTGTGATTCTCTACCGTCCCTTACTGTAATTTTGTTATGGAACAGGACAGTAGTCATGCAGGGAAGCCGAGACTCCTAGGTACCGCATAGTATGAGAAATAGACAACGTTGGATCACTGTTTCACAGACTGAATACGCTAGTGTGTAACCGGCCATATAAAGATGTGGAGAGAAGGAAACCTTTGTACCATTTTTACAGTCTTGACATGATTTCTCTTTTTTTTTTCTTTTTCAGGATGCCTTGAGGAATTCTGGAAGCGATGGTATCGGACAGGTGTCCCTGGAATTCTATCAGAAGAAGAAATCCCGTTGGCCATTCTCAGACGAGTGCATCCCATGGGAGGTTTGGACCATCAAAGTAAACATTGTGTCACTGGCTACTGAACAGGAGCGGCAAATCTGCAGGGAGAAAGTCGGAGAGAAACTTGGGGAGAAGATAATTAACATTGTAGAGGTGATGAACAGACACGAATATCTGCCAAAAATGCCAACACAGTCAGAGGTGGACAATGTGTTTGATACAAGTCTGAAGGATGTGCAGCCCTATCTGTACAAAATCTCTTATCAGATTACTGACTCTCTGGGCACATCTGTCACCACTACAATGCGGAGACTTATCAAAGACACGTTGGCTCTGTAGTGGCACAAGCCACGACCTCTGTATTTATAGAATGGACTTCAATTACACAAATGTCATAAATTGTTAAAGTGTCCTGTGTATATAGCTGTTTCTCTGGAAAATTCTGTAATTCTTAAAATAAAAACTCAAACCTATACAAAAAAATTGTATGTCTTGGTCTTCAGGAGGGGCTTTGTTTAGCTACTGACAAGTGTGAATTTACTGATTTTAGAAATTACTGTACCCTGCATAATGGATTCTGTCTTGGAGAGTTTCAATGAAGCAACCTGTGCCATTTTTTTATTGATTTTTCTATATGATTTTTTTCCAATGTATTTATTTTTTAAGGTTCTTTTAAAGGGAACCTGTCCCCAGATTTTATTCCATTAAACTGCTTCTTAGCCCCCTCAGGTAGGGTATGTAATGTCCTTTCTAGAATTTCCTGTTTACCTATAAATAATCTCCTTCAAACTTATGTGGTGAAAATAAGCTGAAGGAGGGTCATATTTTTGTCCAAGATGAGGCTAGTTTGAAGAGAGGGGCATCTGAAGTGCCGCTCTCCCTACAGACTTTAGTTTTATAGTACCTAAATACGGACAACTAAAAGACATAGTTGGGAATGCAAAATATGCATGATTCTTTTTATAGATTAACCCCTACAGGACTTTCTGTTTTTGTGTTTCAGTTTTTTACTCCCCTCATGCCAAAAGCGATAACTTTTTTTTTTTCCGTTAACAAAGATGAGTGAGGGCTGTTTATCTTTGGGGTAAAAAATGTTACTTTTTTAGTGGCCCCATTTAATATTCCATGCAATTTACTGGAAAGCGGAAAAAAATTCAAGTATGGCGAATTAACAAAAAAAAAAAAAAGTGGCGCATTCTTGTGGCTCTGTTTTTACAGCTTTCATTCTGTGCTCCAAATGACACTTCCCCTTTATTCTTTGGGTTGGTATGATCACAGGGATACCAAATTTATATAGGTTTTATTCGTTTCTTTTGTAGAAAAAAATAATTGTTATTTTAGTCGGCAGCAGTGCATATATGGCACAATCGCTGCTAGCTCTCTGCGATGCGGCGCACTGACAGCAGCCGCCCCGTGCTTTCTGACAGGCGGCCACGTTGAACTGACAGCGGCTGCGCCATGCTTATTCACAGCGCCGGCCGAAAATATGTATAACAAAGCACGGCACAACCGCTGTCAGTGCGCCGCATCGGAAAGAGCCTCTTTTTTACGGGTATTTTCTATGCGTCGTTCCTCTTTTTTTATGTGGGTTTAGATTTGTTATCTAATAAACATATACTTTTACTGATTATGTACTTGTGTGCTGTCTGTGATTTCTTTGATTGAGTACATAGATGCTATAGAACCAAAGATGGGGGCGTCTGAAGTGACACTCCCTTGCAATCTCTAAATTTCACTAATCGCAAGCAAAATATGACTCTTCTCCGCTTATTTTCACATGATTTTGTAGAAGATTTCACATAAAAGAAGGAATTCTAGAAAGGACATTTCATCCCCTACCTGAGGGGGCTAAGTAGTTTAATAGGGTAAAATCTGGTGACTGTTTCCCTTTAAAGACAACTCAAAACAACACTCTTAATTCATTTTTACCCTTTCATCTTTTTCCCACAATATACAGTACTGGACAAAAATAAAAAAATGCAAATTGAATGAACAAAAGAGATATTAAAATCTGTTTGTTTGGGGTTTTTTTGGAGTTCAATTTTTTCCATATATACTATACAGTTTATGGGGAAACTCTGCAGGTTGGACCACATGTCTTGAAAATGTGGAGATCAGGGCTCTGAGGGTGGGGTCTTATGATCAAGTTATGGGCTTATTGTAGATAGTCCATAAAGGGGTTGTCCTGGGTTTAAAAATCTGATCTGTGAGGATTCAATTGCTAGGACGTCCAACGATAACAAGAACAGACCCCCACAGTTCATGAGAAGAACGGTCTCATTAATTGAATGAAGCAGTAGGTCAAGCGTGCTCCTGTCACTCCATTAAACTCCCGTTCCTGGCAACTTCCAGCACTCTTGTATAATTGAATGGAACTGAAGGATATGTGCTAAACCTGCCGCTTTAAAGGTAAAGCAACCTGCCTAAATGTATTACACACATCTGTATATGATTGTTGTTTCTCTTTTTTTAAGATTAATGGGATCATTTCCTTTATATAATTTCATTGTGACCTGCTGGGAATTGTCATTTTGACTTTCCAGAGGTCACAATGTCCATTTTCGTTGATGAAACTGCTGAACGCTGTACCACTCTTCCTGTCCACAAGGGGGAGCATTAACTCCAATCACGGCTACTCATTATTCAATTAGATTCAAAGAAGCTTTATTGGCAGTACCAAATACAAGTTAGAATTTCCAAAGCATTTACAACATGTGGGGTTGATGGGATGGGGTGCAGGGTGAACAGGATGAAGGGGGGACATGGAGTGTGGGGGGTTATAGTAGCCCATGGTATCATATATGTCTCAGTCTATGCTATATCTCTTAGCCTATGGCAGGCAGCAACTATGGCCATTGTGGTGCCCTCTCCCCCAGCAGGATGGAGATCTTCTCTTCCTCCTCCATGGAGCTAAAGTCCAGGAGGAGAGTTTCCTAAAGTCTACCCATGTGACAGTATGTGGCGGCATCAAGGGATCCAGGGCCGGCGCCAGCACGGCACATAGCTAGGCAAGTTTCGGGGCCCAGAGCTGCTAGGGGGGGGGGGCCCCCACATAAGGCTGTACATAAGGAATCCATGAGGGTGAGGGGGCTGTATCTAATGAATACACAGGGTGCTAGAGGGGCTGTATCTAATGTGATTCTGTTAGGGTTGGGTACACAGAAGACAGGGGATAGTGTGCCCTGAGCTTGCCCCAACCTCTGTCCCTTCCTATAGCCCCCCAACGCTAAACCATGGGGCGACTACTTGAAGACTCAAAATACACTGGATAAGTGAGGGAAGGGAAACACAAACAGACTGACAAACATAAAACACAAAAGAATGGTAAACTAGCCGGGGTCACAACGAGAGGGTACGTCAAGAGCAAAATCAGTAAGCAAAGAGTCAATGTCAAAAACTAGCCGAGGTCACAACGATACAGATACAGAGCAAGACAACCTAATGCAGCGAGCGAGTGATGAAGGGATTTCAAACACTGGCACAGGTGACTAGTGAAGCTGCAATTTATGCAGCCAGATCTCCACCTCCAGAACCTGGACAGCTTCTGGGAATTAACCTCTCATGGTGCAGAACAACCAGGCAGCATGCAGAGGTACCACAAGTCCCAGCAGTTCCGAACACAACTCCTAGACAGCGCGAGATCGTAGCAGCCGCTGCCCGGGACGAGAGGTCGGAGAACGCTGCTGGCACCACCAGAAGAACCAGAAGTCCCAGCATTCTCCCTAGCGAACCTGACAGTACCCCCCCCCCCCCAATGACGGGGGGCCTTTGCACCCCTAGATCGTAAAGACGGCTTCTGAGGATAGGCCTGATGAAATAACCTGAGTAACCGCGGAGCATGAACATCTCTAGCCGGAACCCAAGACCTATCCTCAGGACCAAAATCTCTCCAATGGACCAGGTACTGCAGGGAGTTACCTACCCATCTGGAATTCACAACTTTTTCCACCTCAAATTCCCACAATAGATGGAGAAGGAGGATCAGGAAGAGACAAAACAGGCTCAACATAGCGCTTCAGAAGACTCTTATGGAAAGTGTTATGAATCCGCCACCCTGCTGGAAGAGTAACCTTGAAGGAAACTGGGTTAACAATTTGAGTAACAACAAACGGACCTACAAACCAGAGCGTGCGCAACTTGGATGTAATAGCTTCCGCCCGAGGAATATTAGAGACAGGCACAGATGAAAAGGAGAAACGAGGATGAAATCCATAATTGCAGAAAAACGGAGAAACCTAAGTGGAAGAACTACAGTGATTATTAATAGCAAATTCTGCCAACGGAAGGAATTTCACCCACTGGTCCTGACTGTCTGAGACAAAGAGTCGCAGATATTGAATCATCTCCTGATTCATTCTCTCGGACTGACCATTAGAACGACAAATTAACTTCCAGTCTAGAACAAAATGCTTGCCAAAATTAAGAAACAAATTGTACCCCCCTATCACACAATATCATCTGGTATACCATGGAGGCGTACAATATTCTGCATAAACAATTCAGCCAATTCTTCAGCTGAAGGTAACTTTTTTAATGGAACAAAGTGTCCCATCTTAGAGAAACGTCCACTACCACCCAAATCACAGTATAGCCTTGAGATGCTGGCAGATCAGTGACAAAATCCATAGACACTTTAGACCATGGCCTGGTGGGAACTGGAAGCGGAAGAAGAGGCCCCTCAGGACGTCTCCTGGGAGTCTTTCCTCGCGCACAGACCTGACAGGCTTGGACAAATGCATGCACATCATTAGTCATGTGAGGCCACAAGTAACTTCTCTTTAAGAGATCCAAGGTACTCCCCATTCCCGGATGACCTTACACAATAGCCTTCACATTTTTTGACCCAAGGTCGGTAGGTGACCACAAAATTAAAGCGAGAGAAAAACAAGGCCCACCTAGCCTGACGTGAGTTCAAGCGCTTAGCAGTATCCAAATATACTAAGTTCTTATGATCTGTGAGCACAGTTATCGGATGAAGAGCTCCCTCCAAAAAGTGTCGCCAGACTTCAAATTCCCACTTAATGGCAAGGAGCTCTCGATTACCATTATCATAATTCCTCTCACAAGAAGAAAACTTTCTAGAGAAATATGCACAAGGCCTTAGTCTGGTGAGAGTGGAGGACCCCTGAGACAACACTGCACCTACTCCAACCTCGGAGGCATCTACCTCCACAACAAACGGTAGAGAGAGGTCAGGTTGAACCAAAACTGGGGCTGACGAGAATGCCGCTTTTAGAGTTTCAAACGCAGAGCAAGTGGCAGGGGACCAATTGTTCGGATCAGCACCCTTACGGTTAGATCCATGAGGGGTTTGGCAATCACGGAAAAGTTCTTTATAAAGTTCCGATAATAGTTAGCGAAACCTAAAAAACGTTGTAGGGCCTGAATCCAAGAAGGCGCGACCAGTACAGGAAACAGATTGAAACTTAACCGTACAAGGTAAATACATTCTAGACACAACTGGGAGTACCTGAGCTCCTAAGCAGTCCCCTCGATTACTGCTGAGGAGCGGAAGTTTTCCCTGCTGCTGCCTCTTGGAACAGGTGTGTATCTGATGATCAGGACTTCCACAGCAGAAACAAAGATGGCGTCTTACTCGATGTTGCTTCCGCTGTGCAGGAGAGATGCTATCCGGCTCCATAGATTCCAATTCTTGACCGCCTTTAGACAGACTGGCGGCTGGCTGACAGTCAGAGGACACCCGAGGTGATCGCCTGGATCTTAGGCGACGATCAAATCAGACGACAGAGTCATAGCTTCATCTAATGTCTGAGCCTCGGCATAAGTTAAGACTAAGTCCTGTACTTGGTCTGACAGTCCGGACATAAATTGGTCTTTTAGGGCACAGTCGTTCCATTGCGAGTCAGTCACATACTGTCTGAATTGGGCACAATAATCTTCCGCCGTCAGTTTTCCCTGACACAGAGATCTAAGGTGGAAAACTGCCAGTGCTCGGCGGTCAGGTTCGTCATACATCTGGCCTAAAGCAGAAAACAAAGCGTCAAGAGAAGAGCGGGATGGAGAGTCAGGTGGGAGAGAAAAGGCCCAATTTTGCGGATCACCGCGCAAAAGAGAAATGACCACGCCCACCCTTTGTGTCTCTGTGCCCGATGAGTGAGGGCGTAAAGAAAAATAAAGTTTACATCCCTCCCTAAATGAAAAAAAGCAGGTCGGATACAGGATGCAGACCTATGTGTGGCCAGTGTTTCTGTTAGGGTTGGGTACACAGAAGACAGGGGATAGTGTGCCCTGAGCTTGCCCCAACCTCTGTCCCTTCCTATAGCCCCCCCACACTAAACTGTGGGGCGACTACTTGAAGACTCAAAATACACTGGATATGTGAGAGAAGGGAAACACAGACTGACAAACATAAAACACAAAAGAGTGGTAAACTAGCCGGGGTCACAACGAGAGGGTACGTCAAGAACAAAGTCAGAAGGCAAAACGTCAATGTCAAAAACTAGCCGAGGTCACAACAATTCCAATACAGATACTGAGCAAGACAACCGAATGCAGCGAGAACTCCACCTCCAGAACCTGGTAGGAGCTGGACAGCTTCTGGGAATTAACCCCTCATGGTGCAGAACAAGCAGGCAGCATGCAGAGGTACCACAAGTCCCAGCAGTTCCGAACACAACTCCTAGACAGCGCAAGATCTTAGCAGCCGCTGCCCGGGACGAGAGGTGGAGTCTGCGTGGATACACGCCGGGGGTCGGAGAACGCTGCTGGCACCACCAGAAAAACCAGAAGTCCCAGCATTCTCCCTAGCGAACCTGACAGATTCCCAGTACTATTGGGCCCCTTGGTTTTAGCCCGCCTGATACCACTGGGAATGCGGTAGTGATGTCACGGGACTACTATTTATCTGAGGCTAAGTGCCAGCTTGAGGGCGAGTGTACCTACAGATGCCTTGACCACAATCCAACCACCAGCTACTTATCACGCCTTCAGACCCTACTTAGACGCAACGTAGAAAGGGGAGTCCTTTCTAAAAGGACAGCTGAACGCCTCCTTCCCAAAAAACCCACGTACCCCCTCGTGGCAGGACGGGTTTCAGCTTGCCTCTATTGACTTTGAAAGTCTATACACCCGCATTCCACAGAACCTTGGCGTAGATGCTGTCCGCCTGGTCCTTGGGAATGCGGGTAAGGACACAGAATACATTGACTTTGTGGGTGACGCGTTGGAGTCCGTATTGTCACACAACACGTTTATGTTTGGCGACTGTTGGTATGCGCAGAGGGTGGGCACGGCCTTGGGCACTCCAGTTGCCTGTACTTTGGCTAACATTTTTTTGGCGGTTTTTGAGTCCCGTTTTGTCCACTCTCTGTGCAACCCATTCGCCAAGCACATACGCGTTTATTTAAGATATGTGGACGATATTCTTATCGTCTGGGACGGATCACACGATGATTTTTCACTGTTTGTTGATTACCTTAACAATACCAACGACATGAACATGAAATTTACTGCTGTCTTTGGGGGAGGCTCTCTTGACTTCTTAGATGTTAGAGTCAAAGTAGTTAATGGGACGTTATTTACTGAAGGATATAGAAAACTTACAGCGACAAACTCACTTTTACATCATAATAGTTTTCACGCTTCGCACGTTAAAACCAGTGTCCCATTTAGTCAGTTTTTACGACTGAAAAGACTCAACAGTGACAATTTAAGATTTTAGCAACAAGCACACGAACTGACTTTACGATTTATAGAACATGGATACCCAATTAAAGATGTCCATACCGCATTAGGCAAAGCCATCACAATTCCCCGACGGAATTTACTCTCCAATGTTAAGAAACACAGCAACCAGGGCGAAACGAGATTTGCTTTTTCTTTCGATTTCAGCCCCAATGACGGTGCCATTCGTGAAGCCATTAACAAACATTGGAATGTGCTCCTTCAGGAACCAAAGTTGCCTGACATTACAGCATGTAGGCCACTTGTTACCTTTAGACGTAGCCCCACAGTAGGTACTGAGCTAGTCTGGAGTAGGTACTCCGTCCCCAGACAAAATTGGCTCAGCAGGGGTGCTCCGAAAGGCAACTATAAGTTTGGGCACTGTAATTTTTGCAGGTACAACATGCAGGTCAAAACCTTAAATCTAGGGGGAGTGAAAATTGATGTAAAAAATTTTATTCCTTGCAGGACCACCTACGTGGTATATGTTCTTGTCTGAACATGTAATTGTTGACAATCCGGAACATGTTTACAAGATTCAGGGAACATCTTAATACGGTGTCCACTGAGAACGGTTGTCCCAGGCTGATTGAGCACATAAGGCTGCACCATTCCAATGAATCAACTCCACTTCGCTTCGCGGGCATAGAAAAGGTAGATATTAACCCTAGGGGCGGTGATCGCCAGAAGGATCTGCTACGCCGCAAAGCCAAGTGGATTCTGAGGTGTAAAGCCATGGGCTCCCTCGGCCTGAATGACCGGAATGATCTCAGTGTCTTCTTATAATCCCTTAAAAATGTATTCCTAAAACTTTTCCATTGTCGTGCACTAATACTGCTTTTCTAATGTACCCTCTTTCTCGCTATTGTTTTTAACACACTATTTGTTTGGTTATGTGTCGAAACTATCACGCATTCATGTGTGTTTGTTACATTGTTGCTATGTATCTATGACAACCTCCCGGGGCCGACGCTTATAATGTGCATGCCCCAGAAGGATGACGTCAGAGGCTAGAGGAAGCGCTGTTCAGCGCGAAATGGCCCGTCGCCTTGCCGCATGTCGGCGTCCTGTACCACCTGTGTATGTTTGAATAAACCTTGAAGAAATCTCCGGTGAGTGCCGCGGTCCTCCTTTCTTCACCATTTACTCAATCAGTTTTCAGTCAGAGTTTGTTCAGTGTCTCAGTTTTTCACGCGCATTTTCAATGCAATTTCAATGCAGTTGCAATGCGTTTTTCACACGCAGGTAATGCGCGTGAAAAGGACTCAGGACTGAGCTCTATCTTTTCTATGGCAATTGATGCGTGAAAAACGCTTTGCACTTGCATTGCACTTGCGTGTGTCTCAGAGTGCAATGCATTTTTGATGCATTCCCATAGACTTGTATGGTGCGTTTTCACACGCGTGACTTGCAAAAGTAGAGCATGCCGAGATTTAAAGGCGCGCTAAAAAACATGCGGGTGTGTGCGTGAAAAATAATGCAAGTCTGAAAAAGCCCATTGATTACAATGGGTCAGAGTGCAATGCAAGTTCTGTGCGTCAAAAGCACGGCGCAAAAAACGCGCATGAAAAACGCAAGTGTGGAAGGGGCCTAAGGCACCTCCATTGACATCAAGCATGTCCCACAAGAGGCCTTATGACATGATGTGGGATTAAAACCAAACCAGTATATCTATTCCATAAGGAACAGATTTCCAACTGTAGACAGCGCTGTTTCGACCTGATTGGGTCTCCTCAGTGCAGTGTAGGGAAGTTGTTTGGCTGAGTGAGAGGCTTGTAAGGCCCCTTCCACACTTGCGTTGCAGATCATGTCAAAGTCTGATCCGGGTGCAATCAGGGTTTGGTCAGTGAAAAACTGACATTTTGCATCAGAGTTCAATCAGTTTTCAGTCAGAGTTTGTTCAGTGTCTCAGTTTCAAAGATAGGACTGAGCTCTATCTTTTCTATATTAATTGATGCATGAAAAACGGATTGCGCTTTCATGTGTCTCAGAGTGCAATGTGGTTTTGATGCATCTCCATAGACTTGTATGGTGCGTTTTTCACGCATGTGACTTGCAAAATTAGAGCATGCCGAGATTTAAACGCACGTTAAAAAAACGTGCGTGTGTGCGTGCGTGAAAAAAAAAAGCAAGTCTGAAAAAGCCCATTGATTACAATGGGTCAGAGTACAATGCAAGTTCTGAAGCACGCACAGAACACGCACATGAAAAACACAACTGTGGATGGGGCCTAAGATTTCTCCTTACAGAGATTGCCAATTAAGGATTTGTACTGTTGCTGTACACATAGTGATCTGATATGGCCCCAAGGATATCATGGCTACCACCATTGATGGTAAGTAAAAGCACCACAAGACCTGCACTCAGTTTCAACACATAGACAAGTGTGCGACATTGTAAGGATTCGGGATGAGTGGATCCTCTGGACCACCGGGGAGGTGGTACTAGCCGACACCTGGGACAGGAATCTAAGGCCCCTTCCACACTCCCATTTTTCATGTGCGTGTTCTGTGCGTGCTTTTTTGCATTGCACTCTGACCCATTGTAATCAATGGGTTTTTTCAGACTTGCATTTTTTTTTCATGCACACACACACGTTTTTTTAATGCGCGTTTAAATCTCAGCATGCTCTACTTTTGCAAGTCACGCGCGTGAAAAACGCACCATACAAGTGTATGGAGATGCATCAAAAATGCATTGCACTCTGAGACACATGCAAGTGCAATGCAAGTGCAATGCGTTTTTCACGCTTCAATTGCCATTGAAAAAGATAGAGCTCAGTCCTGAGTCCTTTTCACGTGCATTATCTGCGCATGAAAAATGCATTGAAATTGCATTGAAAATGCATTGGAAATGGGTGTGAAAAACTGAGACACTGAACAAACTCTGACTGAAAACTGATTGAACTCTAATGCAAAATGTCAGTTTTTCACTGACCAAACCCTGATCGCACCCTGATCCAACTCTGAAGTGATCTGCACACCAAGTGTGGAAGGGGCCTAAGTGGCACCTGGTCTTCACCAGAGTGCACCGTAAAGCGGGATGGTCTTGCTGCGGTAGGGTGCCACCAGGTTGCTCCACGGGTGGGGCTAGCCTGCGGTGGCAGCCGAGGTTGAGGTACCTTAGCAGAAGACATTCTCATGGTCAGGTCCAGGCACAGGGCAGGCAGAGATGCAACGTCCAACGTCCAATCCGGCAATGGGAGGTCCAGGCAGAGGAACGCAGGAACACACAGGAACTCGGGAACACACGGGAATGCAGGAATATCACTGGGGAGCTTTCTTTAAGGCGTAGGCGCAAAGCTGGAGGTGTTCAGCCAGCGCACTAATCAGTGGTGCGCTGGCCCTTTAAGTTTCCTACCGCCACGCGTGTGCCCTAGGAGGTGGAAACAGGCGCACGGCAGTCCACTGGGGAGCAGGAGCTGGGAGAGGTAAGTCCGCAGGACTGGCAGCAGTGGGGGCACACGAAGGAACACAGGTGCGCCCGCGATCCGAGACAGACATATTTTATATTGGTAAATAAATTTTCTCGCACCCATTAAACCAAATCTACTGTCCGGGATCTACCATATTTACTTAGTAGATCCTGATGGTAGCTTCCCCAAATATGCCACTTCCCTAAAAAGTTTTTATTATTTTCTCAAATATACCCTATCCATTTTTAGACTTTTTAAAAAAATTTTATGCTTATTACCTTCAGAGACTGCTCAGTAGTGGAGTAGCCTCTGTGAACTACTGGGCAAAGGCTACTCCATGCCCCGAGTAGCCTCTGAAGACCCGTCCCACGCACTGGTGCACATGGCAACATTGTCCTCGCACGAGAAGTGGCTCCTGGCTTGGTGACAACTAGACAGCTAGAATATCTCTCTTTCTCTTCACTTCTACTCTCTGACTTATTTGACAGAAGTCCGGTCATAAGGCCCCTTATACACGAGCGACTTTGATGCATCACACTTACAGCATGTTCTTGAAAGTCTTGAAAGTTCCAGTTCCAGTTGTCAGCGTATTATCTGGACGTTTCAGTGAGCACACGCTATATGGCTAAATTCACACAAACGTGTGCCCAACGTACCATAGCATGGCCATGTGAATGAGGTCTATGTGTGATGAGAATTGGACACATCACACTTACTTTTGTGTTAAAGGGCCTAAGCAATTGTTAGATTAGGGTTGTTACATGTGCAAAACTCACTGATAGTCTCCTACCGATGTTAAAGAGCTCACAGTCTCACCAGCTGCAGCTGAGCAGCACTTTTATCTGAGCCAAAATTAATTGCACGCCCTTCAAATGAAGTTTTATATATCCATATTTCCCTCTACTTTTCCATATTTATTGCTTGTTTTGTTTATCACTGAAAGAGTTAGTAAAATCCTATTTTCCTAATAGTACTACACTGTAAAATTGTAATGTCTGACCACGATTTTTGTATTTTACTTTCTTTGTTATTAATGAAAAAAGGTAATAAAAATTTGTATTAAAAAAAAAATCCTATCCTAATCCAATTTCTGTTCATTTGCCCTAAATAATGGAAAAATGGTTTCAGTTGTATCATAGAAAACATTTCATTGTATACAACGGTGTCCCCAAAAAGGTAAAAATTTACTAGACTGAAAAGTTGGGGTAGATGTGCTTATACCATCTATAGCAGTGATGGCGAACCTTTAAGAGAACAAGTGGCAAAGCTGCTTCCCAAAGCCCAGTTATTCATTGCAAAGTGCCAACACAGCAATGTATGTAATTACTTTTCACTACATTTCAATGATATCTGCATCTGAGGACACCAATGCTGTTGAAAGAAAGTGGGGGAATTTAGATTATAAATGGAGCATCTCTCCGGAGCAGGAGCTCCAATGATGATCTCACCCTCTACCACATTGTCACTCTTCCTGCAGTCAAAGGAAGTGTGGCTTTATAATAGTATTGAGGATGGCAATTACTGGGATTGCAGGAAGTGGCCTTCATTCCTGGCTGGGTTAACAGCTCTTGTGCCCAATGACAGGGCTCTGAGTGTCACCTCTGGCACCCGTGCCATAGGTTTACCACTATTGATCTATAGGTTGGAAAATACAATAGACAGTCACACTGAATGCTGGATAAAAAGTTGCTGCAACCAGTTGCCTAGATTATCTTTACACCCTCAATCTTTCTAGTTAATGCCCAAAAATTGCACCAAAATATTGGCACACAGTGGGGAATATTTCATATAAAAGTGTCTAAAAGGCACTAATACTGCTTCATGATACTTAAAATTAACTTTGGGACTGTATAGTGTAACTTTGCACTTCTCATTTGTAAGTTTAATTTATGGCAGAAATATGTGAAAACATTTGGCACCTTCATTGGTACAACTAAGGCTATGCCTAGTCGCCCCCAAAAAATCATGCTTCTCCTCTAGTTCAAGTCACAGAAGTAGCTAAAAACTGTCTAAAATCATCTTTATATATGTGGCATACATCATTTTACAGTGTTTTAACTTGTAAATTCCCTCATTCTTCCATCTTAGTAGATTATATGTTATTATATTTCAATCTAGAATGTGTTATGTTATGTGTTAAGAATTTTAAGAATTTTATTGAATGATATCATTAGCTGAAAAGAGGAATCCAGTACCTGTAGGTCCACATGAGCAGGTACTTTGATGGACAAAGGCTGCTAACAGATGGTCAGTGTATGGAGAAGGCTGATAGGCAGCAGACATGTTACGGATAAAACAGTTGTATAGATGGGGTTCAGCATTTATGGAAGACAATTGCTGATGGAGGTTAATCAGTATTTTGTTGGACAAAGGTGCTTAGAGGTGAAGTTTAGCACTCAAGGCCTATCTCCACACACACATAGCGAATGAGCTCCGAATTTACCCCAGTGTTAATTCTGCAGTCATTCTGCAAGCATCAGAAACCAGACAAAATAAGCCAGTTTCTGGTGTTTTTATGGCAATATTTTGCTGCAGGCAGAGCTATGGTTTACATTACAAAGGTTTAATTCTGCAGTGGGATGCACAACAGGTAAATGAGATGCTGCGTATCATAAATGCTGTTACCTCGTGTAATACGCTACGTGTGCGGGCGTCCTAAAGTAGACAGGGGAGAGATGCTTTTCATGGTTTTAGAGGGATTGTATAGCATTTATAAAGGAATTTAGCATCAGCTCAGTTCTACATAATGGATGATGACCGCATCAGGATCAGGTCGCTGTTTCATAAAATCAATTCCCTCAGGACGCCCCATCTCAGGAGTTATGGGTTCCATCTACCAAATCTTTTGACACTGTACAGACAAGAGCCATAATAGTAGTTCCAGTATAGTGCCACACAAGTATGTTGCTGATATGGCACCAACTCAGGACCAGACCTAGTGCATGTCATACAGGTGCACTCCTGGCCGTTTATGTGTCCCAGTGTTCTCCCAGGCTCACTCACCTGTCCGTGCTCCTGCTCTGCTTCCAGTGGTCTGGCGCGCACGCCCCCCTCCTCCTAGGGCGCACATTCACCGGCACCTGAAGATTTATGGGGCCAGCGCACCTTTAATTGGTTGGCAACTCCTGGACTTCTAATAAAGCCTGACCTCTCCCTTCACACCCCAGCGGATCTTTGTGCTCTATGCCTTTGAGAAAGTGTTACCGGTCTGCTTGTGTGATTCCTGTTGTGACCTCTTGCTACGTTCCTGACTTTGATCCTTTGCCGCCTGTCCTGACCTACCACTACGTCCCTGACTCTGATCCCGTGCTGCCCATCCTACCTTCTGCCTGACAGTAACTACGATTTTGCCTGCCGACTCTGTACCTCGCCTTGGCTGCCACCACAGACAAAGTCGCGCCTGTGGAACGACCTAGTGGTACCACACCACAGCAAGTCCAACCCGCTTTGCGGCGGGATCTGGTGAAAACCGGGTACCACTTAACATCCGCTCACATGTGTCAGCATATGTCATCATCCACGGTGGTCCAGAGGGTCCACTACCCCTGGTTCCTGACATATACAGAGGGTAACAGCGCACACTCAGAACACAGGGGTAATACAGATTTAGATACTAAAATCAAACATCATAGCATTAAATAAACTTTAAAAAACTTTTAAATGTTTGGATATTTAAATCCCAATACACAAAAAAATAAAGTAAGTAACAAAAATAACTGAACCAGTCTGTCCATAACAACTTATATACAGAAAAATGTTCAATTTCCAAAGTGATGTAATTTTTAAAATGTAACACTTTTGGAATATCCTCTGTTCCAGTATATCAGGCATCACCAAATGGATTTAAAAAAATCCTTCTCCAAAAGCCAACAGTGCTCTTTCCTCTCTGAGCTCATGAAAGGTATTGGTTAGGGCAGTTTTTTTCATAGTATTGTGGATATCTTGCCTCAAAACCATTGAGGTACAGCACAACCTGGTATTTGTGGATCAGCATATCGTTCAGTTGGGACAGATGAGCATTTACACTAGACTGTGGACTGGCCAGTGTTAGCATTTATAATTATACAAGGACTGGTATGGTGACACTGATATGGTAGAGATGGTACAGCTATGGAGGAACTGTGGCTGGAACTGTTAATAAATGATGGTGCAGGTATAGTGGCACTGTTATGGTAGAGATAGCCCTGGTGGTGGTGGCACTGTTATGGTAGAGATAGTCCTGGTGGTGGTGTAACATTAAGTGCCACCACCACCAGGATTATCTCTACCATAACAGTGCCACATCCACCAGGACTATCTCTACCATAACAGTGCCACCACCAGGATTATCATCTACCCACTAAACAGTGCCACCACCCAGGCTTATCTCAACATAACAGTGCCACCCCCACCAGGATATCTCTACCATAACAGTGCCCACCACCACCAGGACATCTCTTACCATACAGTGCCACCACCACAGAATAGCGATACCATAACAGCTGCACCACCCAGGATATCTCTACATAACAGTGCCACCACCACACAGGGTATCTCTACCATAAACAGTGACACCACCACCAGGGCTATCTCTACCATAAATTGCCACATCCACCAGGACTACTCTACCATAAACAGTGCAACCACCAGGATTATCTTACATAACAGTTGGCCACCACCACCAGGACTATTGCTACCATAACAGTGCACCACTGAACCTACCCCACCCCCCAAAACCCCAGCGTGAATATTCTCTACCATAACAGTGCCACCACCACCAGGGCTATCTCTACCATAACAGTGCCACCACCAGGATTATCTCTACCATAACAGTGCCACACCACCAGGATTATCTCTACCATAACAGTGCCACCCACCACCAGGACTATCTCTACCATAACAGTGCCACCACCACCAGGGCTATCTCTTCCTTAACAGTGCCCACCACCACTAGGATTATCTCTACCATAACAGTGCCACCACCACCAGGACTATCTCTTCCATTACCAGTTACCACCAACACAAGTAATTTAAATTTTTTGTTTTCTTTTTACCATAAACAGTGCACAACACCAGGATATCTCTACCATAACAGTGCCACCACCACAAGGACTATCTCTTCCATAACAGTGCCACCACCCCAGGGACTACTCTACCATCAAAAGATTGCCACCACCACTAGAAACTATCTATAACTATAAAAGTTGAGTCTTGGCCCATCTGTCTCATATTGATGTATCGGTGTAAATTGGCACTGTGGCTGGCATGTTATGAGATTTATGGTGCAGGTATGGGGCTCTGTGAGTGGCAGAGTGTATGAGATGTGGTGGGGGGGGTTGGTATGGTGGCACTGTTATTGAGGATGATGGGTATTGTTGGCATGGTGCACTTTATGGCATGATGGTGTGGAATGGGGCAATCCAGAGCGGCAAACATTGAGGATGCGAAAAATGAGTAGATACAAAGGGCACTGGTGGCACATTAGGTCCGATGAGGTGCTGGTATGGGGGGATGATTATGGGATGATGCGTGCGGCGTTTGTATGGTGGCACTGTTATATGAGGTAAAGTGGCACTGTGGCTGGCACTGTTATGAGATTATGGTGCAGGTATGGTGGCTCTGTGAGTGGCAGTGTTATGAGATGATGGTGTTGGCATGGTCGGTCAAAAAGCGGGGCGAAGAACCGCAGGTAAAAGGAGCGGAGGGGGGAGTGTAATGGGAGAGTATGCCGAGATGTCGGAGGCGGAAACAAATGACGAGCGGCAACATCTATGGACAGGTGGTGGTGGTGTTTGCATGACGAAGGTGGCAATATGATGTAGATTGATGGTGTTGGCATGTGGACACGTATGGATAGGTGTTGAGTGATTTATGTGTGATGTGTTGGTATGGTGGGCACTGTTAGGGATGATGTGATGGGCGATTAGGGATATTGGTGTGTTGATGTGTAGTGAAGGGATGATGATGGTGTTGGTATGTAGGAAGCGGATGTTTGGGATGATGGTTGTGTGGCATGGGGCCACTATTATTGATGAGGTTGTTATGGTGAACTGTGGGATGGCGTTTGGTGGCAACTGTCTATGGGTGATGGTGTTGGTAATGTGGCCACTATTAGGTGTGTGTGTGGAGTATATGTGATAGTGTGCTGATTGTGCCTTATGTCGGATCGATGGTGTTGGTATGGTTGGCACTATTATGTGATGATGGGTTGGTATGTGGCACTGTTGATGGGATTGGATGGTGGTTGGTCATTCTGGTGGCATGTTATGGGATGTGGGTGGGGTATGGTGGCACTTGTTATGGGATTGGCTGGTGTTGGTATGGTGGCAATATTATGGATTGTGATGGTGCCCTATGGTATGGTGTTGCGTGCACTTATTATTGATTGATCGGTGTTGGCATAGTAGGCAACTTATGTGGATGGTGGTGTTGGTACTGGTGCACTATTAGTGATGGTGGTTGTCTGTGTAGGGTGGCAATTATGTGGTGGTGTGGTTGGTGAGTTTGGATGAGGTGGTTTTGTGCGAGTGGACTGGATGGGATGATGGTGTTGGTATGGTTGCACTTTTATGTGATGTGTGGTTTTGTTGGTATGGTGGCAATGTATGGGATGTTGGTGTTGGTATGGTGCACTACTTATGGGGAGGTGGTTGTTGGTATGGTGGAACTGTTATGGGAGAGGTTGGGTTGTATGGTTGGCACTATATGGGATGTGGTGTTGGTATGGTGGCACATTATGTGCTGATGGTGTTGTCATGGTGCACTTTATGGTGATTGATGGGTTGGTTGGCATGGTGGCACTATTATGATTGATGTGATGGTGCTGGTATGGGATTGGTGTGGTATCGGTAACCTATTATGTGATGAGTGGTGTTCGGTATGGTGGATGATTAGTGGTGATGATGGTTGGTATGGTGGCGAACGGTTATGGGATTGTAGGGTGGTGTTAGGGATGTGTGATGTTATGGTGGAATTGTGAGTGGTTGTTGGTATTGGTGGCACTAGTTTATGTGATGTGGCTTGTTGGTTCCTAGGGTGGCCACTGTATGGGATGGTGGTGTTGGTAGGTGGCACTGATTATGTGGATGATGGTGTTGGTATGGTGGCACTGTTATGGGATGATGGTGTTGGTATGGTTGGCACTGTTATGGGAGTGTGGTGTTGGTATGGTGGCATATTATGTGCTGATGGTGTTGGTTATGTGTGCCATGATAGAGGATGCGTGTTGGCATGGGGCACTATTATGTGATGTGTTGTGTTGGCTATGGTGGCACTTGTTATGTGAGATGTGGTGTTGGATGATGGTGGCATGTTATGGATGATGGTGGTTGGTATTTGGTGCACTGTTATGGATGATGGTTGTTGGGTGGTGCAAGTGGCACTGTTATGGGATGGTGGTGTTGGTATGGTGGCACTGTTATGGGATGATGGTGTTGGTATGGTGGCACTATTATGTGATGATGGTGTTGGTATGGTGGCACTATTATGTGATGATGGTGTTTGCATGGTGGCACTATTATGTGATGGTGGTGTTGGTATGGTGGCACTGTTATGGGATGGTGGTGTTGGTATGGTGGCACTGTTATGAGATGATGGTCACAGTCGTGTGGCGATGACAGGAGTCCGCCTGCTATGAGTGGCAGCATTGTGGTTGCACCCTACATGTATCAGTCCCCCAGAGTACGGGAGCTCTGCACAGGGTCCTGTCGTTGTTCTCTATGACAGCAGTCTATGGCAGCCGCCTGCTATTCCTGTACGGTGATGCATGTGGCCGTGCACTCGCCGCTATTCCCCATACACACGTATGACAGGCAGCCCCAGCACAGTACAGGTTACACTGATAGACACGCCCACAAAGGAAACCTCTGCCAATGGGCGTGCAGCTTGTTGAGGGGGCGGGCCCTCAGCAGCTCTCGGCTGGAGCAGGGATGGTAAGGGAGCTTTGTTTATGTG
>CM033642.1:48009631-48052766 GCA_019512145.1 Engystomops pustulosus | reverse complement strand
GATGGCTGTGGAATGGGATGGCATGTTATGGGATGATGGTGTTGGTATGGTGGCACTGATATGTGATGATGGTGTTGGTATAGTGGCACTGTTATGGGATGATGGTTGTTGGTATGGAGCATATTATGTGATGATGGTGTTGGTATGGTGGCACTGTTATGGGATGATGGTTGGGTATGGTGGCATGTTATGGGATGTGTGGTGTTGGTATGGTGGCAACTTTTGGGATGATGGTTGTTGGTATGGTGGCACTATTATGTGATGATGGTGTTGGTATATGGTGGACACATATGTGATGATGGTGTTGGTATGGTGGACTGTTATGGGATGATGGTGTTGGAATGGTGGCACATATTAGTGGGTGGTGGTTGTGGTATGGTGGCACAAGTATTATGTGTGGTGTGCTGAGGTTGGTGGCACATTATCGTCGATGATGGTGTTGGTATGGTTGCACTATTATGTGATGGATGGTGTTGGTATGTGGCAACTGTTATGGGATGATGGTGGTTGGTTATGGTGCACTGTTAGGGATGGTGGTGTTGGTATGGTGGCACTGTTATGGGATGGGTGGTGTTGGTATGGTGGCACTATTATGTGATTGATGTTGGTAGATGGTGGCCACTATTATGTGATGATGGTGTTTGCATGGTGGCACTATTATGTGATGATGCGGTGTTGGCATGTGGCACTATTATGTGATGGTGGTGTTGGTATGGTGGACACTATTATGTGATGGTGTGTTGTGGGAGGGTGGAATTATGTGGATGGTGTTGGTATGGTGGACTGTTATGGGATGATGGTGGTTTTGTTGGATGGTGGGGGGACTGGTATGGGATGGTGGTGTGGTATGGTGGCACTGTTATGTGATGATGGTGCTGGTATGGTGGCACTGTTATGTGATGGTGGTGTTGGTATGGTGGAATTTATGGGGATGGTTGTTGGTCATGGGTGGCACTGTCTATGGGATGGATGTGTTGGTTTATGGTGGCAATGTATGGGATGAGTGGTGTTGGTATGGTGGCAGGCACTATTATGTGATGATGGTGTTGGTATGGTGCACTGTTATGGGATTGTGGTGTTTGGTTATGGTGGCATATTATGTGATTGATGGT
The DNA here is from genome assembly GCA_019512145.1 of Engystomops pustulosus. NCBI lineage: Eukaryota > Metazoa > Chordata > Amphibia > Anura > Leptodactylidae > Engystomops > Engystomops pustulosus. Next base: position 48,051,654 of record CM033642.1, on the reverse strand, counting down.
TTGTTATGGTGCACTGTTATGGGATGATGGTGTTGGTTATGGTGGCCTATTATGTGATGATGGGTTGTTGGTATGGTGGACACCTGTATAGTGGTGATGATGGGGTTGGTATGGTGGCACTGAGTTATGGGATGGTGGTGTGTATGGGTGGCACTGTTAGGGTGATGGTGTTGTTATGGTGGCACTATTATGTGATGATGGTTGTTGGTATGGTGGCACTATTATGTGATGGTGTGTTGGTATTGGTGGCCTATTGTGGATGGTGGTGTTGGTAGGTGGCACTTTATGTGGATGGATGGTGTTGGTATGGTGGCACGTTATGGGATGATGGTGTTGGTATGGTGGCAACTATTGGTGATGTGGTTTGGTATGGTGGCACTATTATGTGATGATGGTGTTGGCATGGTGGCACTATTATGTGATGGTGGTGTTGGCATGGTGGCACTATTATGTGATGATGGTGTTGGTATGGTGGCACTGTTATGGGATGATGGTGTTGGTATGGTGGCACTGTTATGGGATGATGGTCACAGTCGTGTGGCGATGACTGGAGTCCGCCTGCTATGAGTGGCAGCATTGTGGTTGCACCCTAATGTATCAGTCCCCCAGAGTGCGGGAGCTCTGCACAGGGTCCTGTCGTTGTTCTTATGACAGCAGTCTATGGCAGCCGCCTGCTATTCCTGTACGGCGATGCATGTGGCCGTGCACTCGCCGCTATTCCCCATACACATGTATGACAGGCAGCCCCAGCACAGTACAGGTTACACTGATAGACACGCCCACAAAGGAAACCTCTGCCAATGGGCGTGCAGCTTGTTGAGGGGGCGGGCCCTCGGCAGCTCTCGGCTGGAGCAGGGATGGTAAGGGAGCTTTGTTTATGTGGGTCCCGGCTGCAGGGGGTTACAATGTGTGGGGGGCAAGAGGGGGCACAGGGAGACTGCACTGGGGGGCAGTCGGTGCCCTGGGTGGAGGGGCACTCGTACAGGGGATGCTAGCAGACTAGTAGTGTGAGACAGGGGCTGCTGTCATGAATGCAGCTGGCACATACTGCTGCCCCCGGCATGTGTCACCAGTGGAATGTCACTTGGCATCTGGGCTGCATTACTAGGGCATTATGGGCACCAGGTATTAATAGGACACAATTGGACGTGGACTTTTGAGATAAAGCGTGTTTTTTTTTTGCATTTGTAAAAGTGAATTTTGTTAATATTTCCTAACTTAATAGAAGCTCTGAACGAAAAGTTATGAGTTGTGAAGTGCGAATGGGGCGATACCCATGTCACGGTGCCAGCTGGGTGCTGTGTGTAATCATGGCACGCGAATGTGTTCAACATTAGTATTAGAAGGAACTGAGCCATGTATACACAGCCGCCATCCTACACTGTATGACCCTATATCAGGGATTTATATATACATATATGTGTGTGTATAGATCCAGGCATAGCGGGTATTATTGCCTATGATCTCTGTGTTTTGGATATGTCACATTTATTTATCTTTGGTTACCAGTTTTATTTTATCTGTACTGTTCTAGCTGATTTTGTAGAACATGTGTCAGAACAAACTAGAAAATACACATTGGTTTTTTTTATATTTATTATGTCATTTTTTGTGTTTCACTTGTTACACCTTAAACTGTAAGATCCAATGCTGTGTCACCTCTGGGCATCAGCCGCTGCCTCAGATCTAGGTTGAGATCTCTTTTACGTTATCTTTTGACAGTCAGCACCAGACTCGGGAACAGCTCCACCTGGTCAGACGGCCACATTCCCCAATGCTCCTCCTCTGATACCTCCACCTTTTGTAAGTTACTTTGTACATTTATATAACTGCGTTCTCCGTACATAGCTTTGATAGTTTGTGTAAGAAGAGAGTAAATGTTGACTTTACTATGTAGTCATGCTTTCCGGTTTGCATGCAGACAAGATATGAATGTTATAAAGATATATAGAACCAGTAGCTACACCAGACTATGTTCCCATAAGTAAGATCTGTTGCAGTATTCGTGCAGCAAAAAATATATTCTGTACATGGGAATTGGGTAGTTTTTGCAGGATGTAAAATTATTTTTACTGCACTCTTTTTGGGTCTATCAGACAGGAATTAAAGAATTATTGTATACTGTATTGTATTGTATTCATACAGCAAGTTGTACACCGGCTTCTCATACAATACTTGCAACCAGGCTGTAGTTTTTGATGTTCTTGTCACCCTGCCTTTAAAGGGTAGGGGGAGGGTAACCTGTCACCACACTACCCCCCTTCCAAGCCTATAACATTACCTTTTTCTGTAATATGTGTGTCCCCTGGATGTGTTTTCTAAGTTGTAGCACAAATGATTCTTTTGTAGGATACAGTCAGACAGTTAGTCAACCCTGCCTCCTGCAGGCACATAACCCTTCCCCCTGCAGTCAGGCAATGCCTCTTTCTGCAGTCAGGTAACCCCCACCTTATGCAGTCAGACAACCCCACCTCCTGCAGTCAGTCTGCTCTGCCCACTCCATGCATCTGGCCCAGCGCTGTCTCCGGCAGAGTCAGGTAACCCTACCTTTGGCTATTAGGCAACCCCACCTCCTGCAGTAAGGAAACCTCGCCTCCTGCAGTCAGGCAATCCCACATCCTGCAGTCAGGTAACCCCCACCCTCTGCTGTCAGGCAACCCCACATTCTGCAGTAAGGAAACCTTGCCTCCTGCAGTCAGGCAATCCCACATCCTGCAGTCAGGTAACCCCATCTGCTGCTGTCAGGCAACCCCACCTCCTGCAGTAAGGAAACCCCGCCTCCTGCAGGCATGTAACCATACCCCCTTCTATCATATAAGCTCTCCTCCTGCAGGCATGTAACCCCACCTCCTGCAGTAAGGAAACCCCGCCTCCTGCAGGCATGTAACCACACCCCCTTCTATCATATAAGCTCTCCTCCTGCAGTCAGGTAACCCCCACCCCCCGCTGTCAGGCAACCCCACATTCTGCAGTAAGGAAACCTCGCCTCCTGCAGTTAGGCAATCCCACATCCTGCAGTCAGGTAACCCCATCTCCTGCTGTCAGGCAACCCCACCTCCTGCAGTAAGGAAACCCCGCCTCCTGCAGTAAGGAAACCCCGCCTCCTGTAGGCATGTAACCACACCCCCTTCTATCATATAAACTCTCCTCCTGCAGGCATGTAACCCCACCTCCTGCAGTAAGGCAATCCCACCTTCTGCAGTCAGTCTGCTCTGCCCGCTCCATGCATCTGAAAGCCTGCAAGAGTGGGGTTACCTGACTGTCTGACTGTATCCTACAAAAGAACAAAAGATGATTTCTCATTAAGAGATTCCTAGAAATATTATAAAAACACCTCCAGGGGACATACATATTACAGAAGAAGGTATGGTTTGTAGGCTTTAGTGGGGGCGGTTAGTGTGATGACAGGTTTGCTTTAAAAAATAGGAGAAGAATAGTAATAAATAATATTACATACATTATATTAGAGGAATACTAGATGTTATAGAATAGGCCCATAAACCCTAAACCTGGAATAAATATAGCATTCACAATATTTCTATCTTCAGAACACACATCTCCCAGCATTCCTTGCTGGCGCATAGTCTGTACAGAGCTTGTGCTGGTGATTTGTATTCAGGAAAGTGTCATCTTCATACTATGTCCTTTACAGTAACCAGATGATGAAAACACTGAGCATCTTACTGCATTATAGTAGCTCAGCTAAGCCGATAGGGATGTGTCTTATCATAAGCCTGTCAACTGCTGTCAGTGACAAGCAGCATATCTTACAATAAAAGCCAAGTCTTGTATATACCAGTAGGGTTCTGTTCACATACATACTAGTATTTCCATTCTTCTGCATCATTATATGAACTAAAGTACAGGTTCTGATATGTTTCATTAAAAGAATGGAGCCTAATAAACCTTTCTGTGAACAGACATTTTTCATATGTTTTAATAAAAAAAGGACTTAAGCCACAGTAAATGTACAAGTCATGCATAAACTTGACAACCTGTGCAGTGCTCATGGTATGATCGCCGCTTACTGTATGTTGATTAAAAGGGGTCATCTTATCAGGTGCTGATCATATTTTATTAATTTGACAGTATTGTGTGTCCTGCACTGTATAGGGGATGCTGCGTCATGGGCAGACAGGTGCTTGCTCCCAAAGGGCACCAGAGTTGGCACTTTAAAATAGAGTTAGGCAGCTTTGCCCTGAGGCAAAATCTGTAACAGGTGCCATTTCTAGTTGTACTGCCCTCCCCTCAGTGGCATAGGGACTGTTTCTAGAGTAAGCATATATTTAGAGACTTTATTGTTTCTTGGTAAACAATAATATGTCTAAAGAAACTAAGCAGTACTTACTTCTTAGGCCCTATGCACACGAACGCATGTGGGATGTTAATACGGCCACAAATTTATGGCCACATATACATCCCCCAAAGTTGTCTATGGCACCCGGGCTTGGTACGGTGAGCACAACATGATTGTGCCTGCTATTCTCTATGGTAAATTAAAGTAACCATAAGTTTAAACCAATGAATACAAACTCAAAATATTCCATTGAATATCAAGAGGTCCTTTAAGCTCACATTAAGATGTCTTTCCTTTAACTCAGATTCTTTTTTTATTAAGCATTTTCAATAAAATGCACAATATACATATAGCCATAATACAATCTAATATACTGTATAAAGCTGAGTGTGTGTACAGTATGTATGTAAGTTCGCTAAAGGAATCAGCACCGTAGAGTTTAGGATCTCCAAATTTTACACAGCCGCTCGCTGTGTCTCAGGGAACAACATAAACCATGTTTTGAGCCGAAATTTTCACCCCCCAAAATACACTTATTAACCATCATATACAGAAGCCATTGTCTACTGCTGCTGTGGCAGTTAGAAGCTGAGATGTCATTGGTTGCTATTCTGCCACAGGTCATTAATATGAGCTCCGAGCCTTGATTGGTTATTAAAGGTGATGGAGAGTTAGTGACCGAGAGACAGGCAGGGAGATTGAGTGATGGAGAAACAGACAGGGAGAGTGAGTGACAGAGAGACAGACGGGGAGAGTGAGTGACAGAGACAGACAGGGAGAGTGAGTGAGTTACAGAGAGATATGCAGGGAGAGTGAGTGACAAAGAGACAGGTATTGTGATAGAGAGGCAGGGAGAGTGAGTTAGTGACAGAGAGACAGACAGTGAGTGTGAGCGAAAGACAGACAGACAGGGTGAGTAACTGAGAGACAGACAAGAAGAGTGAGTAAAAGACAGAGAGACAGGCAGGGATAGTGAGTGAGTTACAGAGAGATATGCAGGGAGAGTGAGTGACAAAGAGACAGGGAGTGTGAGAGAGAGACAGGCAGGGAGAGTGAGTTAGTGACAGAGAGACAGACAGTGAGTGTGGGCGAAAGACAGACAGGGTGAGTAACTGAGAGACAGACAAGAAGAGTGAGTAAAAGACAAAGAGACAGGCAGGTATAGTGAATGAGTGACAGACAGGGAGAGATAGATGCATGGTTAGATATACAATATTATTTTTTTGTTAACCAATTCTATTTTGTAATTGCTAAGAGCTGTTATTTTCTATCCCAGGCAATGCCAGGATCTACAGCTGGTACAGTAATAAAGTATTTATTCAAATTACAGAATTTGTTAAGAGAAAGTGAACTTCTGGTTTACAGATGCTGTTACAAATAAAAATAAACCCCCAAATAGAACGGAGATGTCTGTCATTTTACCACACATAAAACTCTATGCAGAACTTTTATATTTTTTATGTGATCTTCATTCGAACCTTTGGCACAAATGTGGCATTTTCATTATCTAAAATAACTCCTATGTATCAATCTATCCTTTTCCTTATCCTTTTATTATTTTCCAGATGCCACCTCCTGGTCTTCCACCTCCTTTTCCACCAATTGGACTGCCACCGATAGGACAGAGACCTCCAGCAATGCCCCCAATGCCACATGCTATGTTGCCACCGATGATCCCACCAATGGCAGGACCACCTCCCCTCTCTCAGGTATGGCCTGCTGATAATACTCAAATCTATCCATAATCTTCCAGTATGGCTTTAAATTTGTGACTTGATGTTTTAAATGTTCTCTTGTTGCCGTTATGATCCAGAAAGGGCAAATCTTTTTAAACTTTTCTTTGTTTTTATTATTATGTTATGTTGTTGTAGATATTTTTGTCATTATTTCAGCACTTTTGTATTGTAGTTGTTGGTGTTAGAATATGATATTGAATATTCATGACCAAGTTTAATAACCACGTAAGGCAATACAGTGGATATAATGTCTAAACACTGCTGATAAAATGCCATGTTTTTGTCAAATCCGGCAATATGATTTTGGAACCTTTTCCAAATTTAGTGTCACTTATAATGTGTACAATGAAATTAAAAAGCACCATAAATTCTTTTGAGGTAAAAAACTAAAATAAAGAATCCCATTTAATGAGATTGCTATTAGAATGACACATGTAGACCAAAACATTTTCTCACTTTTTTTGTAAAACCCAAGCCACGTCTCTCAGATTGTCAGGGAATCTCAGATTTTTCATTAGATTAAGGTTTGGGTTACATCTGGGCCATTTTGTTGCCAAATGTTGACATTTTCATGCCAAAAGGTGAAATCTCTCTTCATAGGTGGCCTGAAGATTTTATGACAAAATTAACTTGCCTAAAAAGAGCCCAAAGCCAAACGCTGCCTTGATTTTGCTTGACTGTGGATATCATATTCATTTGATGTAGCACAGTGTTGACCAAACACACCTTTTGAAATTTAGGCCAAAAAGTTCAACTTTAGTCTTATCAGACTATAACATTTTCCCCACATGCATCAGAAAGATCTGGATATGTTTCTTAATAAAAAGAAAAGCTTCTCTACTACCTTCCTATCCCACAGTCCTGTTATTTTTTTTTGTAAACATCAGGCTCTTGGTTATGTCACAGTTGTGCCAATTTTATCCAGTTATCACTGATCCATGGCTTATCTGATGCCTAGGAAATATTTTTGTGTCCTACTTTTAGCTGATATCTTTCAGCACTGAGATCCCTTTGATGTTCTGTATTCTGTTTGTAGTCTATGGCCATTGCTGTAAAATGTATAATGAATGTAATTAAGAAAATCCTTCCAGGAAAGATGAACTTTATGGGGCTTAATGATGGCGGCTGTGTACTGACTATTTAATATGAGTATAAATGTGGTTGGCCAGTTCTTAGCTCACACACTTGGTGTGAACCAAGTATAAGAGGTTGTTCTCACTTATGCAACCACATTTTTTTAGTTTTCTTGTTTTTATTTCCCTCCGCATTTGTTTTGGTTTGATTTTTTTACATGACAAAACAAAAGTCTGGAATTTTAACAAATTTGCTGATTCCCACTTTAGGAAATAGCCATTTGTTGTACTTTATATAATGTAATTGTTGCTATTATACATACATCTTTATTAACATATATTCCTAAGTAGGATAGGAGTTCATTCTTGACTATACCTGATATTTTGGTACTGTGTTACCCATAATGTTTTCTTGGCCAAAAGGCTCTGCAGTTTTATGTAGTTTTGTAGACAAAGCAAGAGGTGAATTCCTTTATATCTTTTTTTAAAGATATACTTTAATATTCCATCGCATTCAATATACATAAACATTGAAATATATAAGGAAGACTGTCATTACGTTGCAAAATGACCTTAATGAGTCTTTGGAAATGAACAAGAGTCCCATAGAGTCGCTGTAATAGTTGTTTAGATATTCTGCATACAACATTGGGGGTCATTTACTAAGGGCCCGATTCGCGCTTTCCCGACGTGTTACCCGAATATTTCCGATTTGCGACGATTTTCCCTGATTTTGGCGCACGTGATCGGATTTTGGCGCATCGGCGCCAGCATGCACGCGATGGAAATCTGGGGGCGTGGCCGAACGAAAACCCGACGGATTCGGAAAACTGCCGCATTTAAAAAAAAAAATGTGTCGCGAAAATTGCAGTTACCTTCACTCAGCCCGGCTCGGTGTATTCCAGTGTGTTCCGATGCTCTTCAGCGCAGCAGCGCCACCTGGTGGACGGTGGAGGAACTACCTTAGTGAATCCCGGCCGGACCCGCAGAGAACGCGCCGCTGGATCTCGAATGGACCGGGTAAGTAAATCTGCCCCATTCCGGATCCAGATCAAAAATGATCATTACACATGCATATATGTACAAAAGATTTGTTATACAATTGGACCAATGGCCGCCCCGCAGTGAGGGACAATGCAAAGAGGGTAATAGTATTGTATGTTGAATGATTACGATCTGGATAATAGATTGGAGAGGGAGGCTCTGCATCTGAAGGAGAACACTTAGTCTATTGCGAGTTGTACCAGACCTCCCCCCTAAATGCGGTTAAATTTGTCTAGACAGTTTCTATGCTTGTATACCAAAGATTCATAGGGAAGGATTTGGTTACTGGGAGCCTTCCACAATCTCAGAGTAGGGGTATAAGAGTTATACCAACGTAGTGTGATGCCTTTTCTCACCAATCTTTCTTTCCTTTTAAATCCATTAACATAAGGCCTTACACTGCTATGGTCATCCAACCAGCTAATATGGCAGCTAAATGGAACCAAATTTTGGATGACATTTTCTTGGATGACCACTTTTTAAATCAAAAAACATAGTGAAAACCTTTATTTTGTTAATTGCTTTCTGTTTGCCCTGGTGACAGGTTAGAAGTAGGTCTAGGAGAACACATATAAGGTTCAGATATCACATTACACATTGTTAAGACTCAATGAATGTATTAACCCCTTATCATCGATGCTTGTTTTCAAATCTGACATGTCTCACGATAATTGGTTATAATTTCGGGAGTGCTTTAGCATATCTAGGTGATTTTGAGATTGTTTTCTTGAGACACATTGTACTTCATGATAATGATAAAATTTACTGTATATACTCGAGTATAAGCCGACCCGAGTATAAGCCGAGACCCCTAATTTTACCACCAAAACTGGGAAAAACTATTGACTTGAGTATAAGCCGAGGGTGGGAAATGCATTGGCCACAGACCCCCCCCCCGCAAGCATAATCCCCGCAAGTGCATATGAGGTCATATAAGCCTACGCTTTTCTGGTGCACAGTGCACCCTTAGTCATGGCTAACCTTCTATTGTGTGTGTCGGAATAAGAGCCGTTTTAAGTTTACAATTTTCAGACCAGTTCCACAAAATAAAACAAATCATACACAAACATATACCAATTTTGTTTGAGGATGGGATCTTGTCTGAAATCTTGAACAAGGGCTGCCAAGTGGTTGCTAGAAAAACTAAAACTATAGGCAACCACGTTTCCTCTAGCTTGTTTAGATCCAAGGAGAGAAGTAGTCGTACCTGGTTGGCACAGAAGGGTTTCTATAAGTGTGGAATTTACCCATGCAAGACGTGCAATTTTGTGTCACCTACTAAGTATTTTTTTAACTCAGATGGAGATCACAGGTTCATCATTAATAGCTATGTAAGCTGCAATAGCGATTATGTAATATACTTGGTAGGTTGTACCTTATGCCATAAGATATATGTGGGGTGTACGATTCGCAAATTTAAACAGAGATTCCTAGAACATCTTAGGGATATTAATAATTGGTACAAACTAAGTACGCTGGAACAAAGTAAAAAAAAGAAGAGTTTATCGGGGGTGGCGTGACATTTTATTGACGCACATGAAGGCAAGGTAGCATCTTTATATGGGGTTGTAATTGAACAGATAAAACCTTTGGTAAGAGGAGGAGATAGAGCCAGGGTCCTACGGGATAGAGAGGCTTATTGGATCTTTTGCCTGGATACAAGGTTCCCAAAAGGTCTAAACCATAAGCATGAATTATGTTCCATTATTAGATTGTATTAGGAACATTGATATACTGTTATGTTTAAGTTACAATATGAGTGTTACTGGAGTCCAATTACGATTGGGTGTGCATATCATTTGACCCTCCGTTTTGGGACAGAGAAATGGGATGCCTAATGTTACATGAGAGAATATATTATATCTCATCTCTTATACTTGTTTATCATATGTATATATTCTAAATGCAAGGTATGCACAAACCAATCGATATACCAAACTCAGGACTGGAACACTTGTTGTATCAGGATATGCTAATATATTAACCATCATGACTGGACATATATGCATACAAAAAGTCGAAAGTATCCACTTGTGTACATATAGAAAAAATATATATACTTTTCTTGAATTTCTGTTTTTAACAATTCCATTATATCTTTTAACTGTGGTAATATGTTGTACCTGCAATACACTGGTATTGAGTGCCGGAGTTCGGTCCGTTTTTCTGCAACAACCTAGTCATGTGACGGAGCTGGGGCAGGGGAGCGGCTCTTATTCCGACACACACAATGGAAGGTTAGCCATGACTAAGGGTGCACTGTGCACCAGAAACGCGTAGGCTTATATGACCTCATATGCACTTGCGGGGATTATGCTTGCGGATGCCTAATGTTACATGAGAGAATATATTATATCTCATCTCTTATATTTGTTTACCATATGTATATATTCTAAATGCGAGGTATGCACAAACCAATCGATATACCAAACTCAGGACCGGAACACTTGCTATATCGGGATATGCTAACCATCATGACTGGACATATATGAGTATAAAAAGTCGAAAGTATCCACTTGTGTACATATAGAAAAAAATATATATATACTTTTCTTGAATTTCTGTTTTTAACAATTCCATTATATCTTTTAACTGTGGTAAATATGTTGTACCTGCAATACACTGGTATTGAGTGCCGGAGTTCGGTCCGTTTTTCTGCAACAACCTAGTCATGTGACGGAGGTGGGGCAGGGGAGCGGCTCTTATTCCGACACACACAATGGAAGGTTAGCCATGACTAAGGGTGGACTGTGCACCAGAAACGCGTAGGCTTATATGACCTCATATGCACTTGCGGGGATTATGCTTGCTATGTTCTTACTGGATTTGCCGGAAATAAAGAGTTCTTCAATGGAAGATGAATATTTTTAACCAAGCACTGTTGCAAAGTCAATATTTGCCTAGAAAATGAACTTTTTCCCCCAAAACACATTTCAACTTCATTGCAGGCCTGCCTTAAAAGGAGCAGCTAACAAGGTGGGTGTCGGCCACAGATTTAATTAATATTATAACTGACCTGTGGGGAATCCAGGCAATTTTTCCTAAACTTCACCTTGCATGAGGAAAGTGTAACTCTACACTGTGCTTCGACCCCCACACAAAAGGAATAAGGCCCTCTCAATGGCGTAATGAAGCCCTGAAAGCAAAATCTAGAGGCCAATATCATTGAGGTGAACGCCATCCTCCCTTAATGAGGCTCGCAATGTCACCATCTCGAGGTCTGTGACGGATGACCACACCACATCTGGACCTCACAAACCTGGCAACACGCATGTTAAGAATTCGCTGTGCCCTTTCGATGGAATCGGGGTTATGGGTGCCATTCCATATAATTCTCGGTACTATCTCCGACCAAACCACAACCAAGCCTGTAAAAAAGGCAGAGAAACACTCAATGTCCGACTTCATCACTGATATCAGTACAGCCAAATGTGCCGAACACATATCATTTCCTCCAGCGTGCAACATAAGAATTGTAGGACCCAGGGAGGACTTGCTAATTTCCACCACTTAGGGAAGGACATAAAGTCACTTAAGGCCCTTGACACCCATACAGGAAAGATCAGCGGTAGTGAAGCCCAAATTCAATCCTTCCAGATGGATAGCAGCTCGACGAGCCGCCCAATAAATGAAAGTGTGGCCGACCAGCCAGACCTTAGACCGAGGACCATAAGAGAAAAGCAATTAGTCCAGTAACAAGTTAGGGCGAACATAACGTTTGAAACAATCTGACGTCCACCTGCCTATGCGCATAATGTCAGCATTCAAAAGCCCTATGGCATCAGCTGTTGTTGCTGTGCCGATACAGAAAGAATGCGTACCAATTTCTGTGTACTTTGATGACATCCCCAACTAAAAGAATGGCCCCAGTGCCAAGACTAGCAGGCACTTGGCTAGAAGCAGCTACCAGTTCACTGACCCGCAAAGCGCAAAAGAATGCCAGCGCAAAACTGCTCTGAAGCAACAAAGCCTCAAATGGTGAGGAGCACACCTCTGCAGCGGCCATGCATAAATGCTGCAATAAATCCTGGGAATAGCAAGGGGACCTGGAAGTCTTTGGTAACGTTCTGCATGACTCATAACTTAAGGACAAAAGCCACCCCAGCTAGATGGTTGACCTCGCCAGGAACATGCCTGGCCCTGAAAACTATATTCAGTTGCAAACAACTTTAAACCAGATGTCTCCAAAGTACCAAAACCTGCAAAGAACTGGACGTGAGATTGTTCAAGGTCTGAACTGTACTTTCATTGTCAGACCAAAAACATATCCTTTTATTCTCCGTCTCCTTTCCCAAAAGTTCCACCACCATTGAAAAAAGCTCAAGCAGCATCAGTTTCAACTACTGCGAGGGACTGCGTTTGGCAGACCATTTTTTTCCAAAATTCATGCCATAACCTATCAACCCCGCAGCATCTCTGTGCAATTAGAAGTCTGCAGTGTCAATTACGGGTTCTAGGAATGCTTACACACCACTATAGTCAGTCGAAAAGGACCTCCAAACCCTCAAGTCATCCTTCAGTACTCTCATTAAGTGTATATGATGATAAGGTATGGAGGTTCCTGCTGCAGCCAAAGGCAGCCCCTGGAAAACACCCTACCAGCCATTCTGCCTGACTCAACCTCTTTAAACAACTTTTCTGCAACCAAATACTCATTGTCCCTCACCAATTTTAAACTGTCTGCTAATATGATGTCACCTGCGGTGTTCCTGCGTTTGCCCCCGCTGCAGCCCCTGCGCCAGACTCACCAGTCTCGGTTCCTGTTCGCCATCGGACTGCCGTGCCTGTGCGCGCCGGCTGTTGAAAATTTAAAGGACCAGCGCACCTCTGATTGGTGCGCTGGCTGAAAACCTCCTCCTTATAATCCAGCACCTCCCTTCCTGCCTTGCCGGATCTTTGTACTTACACCATTGAAAAAGCTTCCTTGCAACATTGCTGAGTTTCCCTACGTTCCCGCATGTTCCTGCTCCTGAGTCCTGTGTTACCAGAGTCTCTCCATGTTTCTGTGTTACCAGACTCCCTCCGTGTTGATGTGTTCTTGTGTTCCTGCGTTCCGTGTGCCTTTGTTCCCGTTCCCATCTGCCTAGACCTCCCGTTGCTGACCCCGGATTGGACTTGACCTTGCATCTCTACCGCCTGGCCTGACCCTGAGACCATCTCCTGCTAAGGCACCTTAACCTCGGCTGCCACCTCGGGCTTGTTGCACCTGTGGAACAACTTGGTGGTACGCTACCGCAGCAAGTCCATCCCACTTTGGGGCGGGCTCTGGTGAAGAGGCTCTGGTGCGAGGTGTCGGTTAGTACCACCTACCGTGGTGGTCCAGTGGATTCACGCATCCTGTATCCTGACAGTAAGTTCCGGCCATGGATCCCGCCGAGGTTCCGCTTCCCAGTCAGCCCTATATTGGCACCATTGTGGCCCTACCCCTCTTTGGGACAGAGACAACATGGTCATGGCTACTCTTACGGCATTTCTGGCAGAGTTCCGGTCAGTCTTCAAAGAACCTGCAGGGGCCTCCTCTGCTGAGACTGCATTGTTGAAGCTGCACCAAGGCAACTCATCTGTGGGAGAGTATGCAGTTCAGTTCCGTACCCTGGCCTCTGAACTTGCCTGGAATAATGCAGCCCTCATCTCTACCTTTAAGAAAGGACTCTCTGTGCAGGTCAAAGACGCGCTGGCAGCTCGGGACTTGCCGCCAACTCTGAGTGGTCCCATCACCCTGGCCACTCGGATTGATGTACAGTTTAAGGAGCGCACTGAGGAACTACGCTCCAAACACCCTCATGATCGTGTTAGACATTTTCTTCGCCTGGCACCTGCCTTCCAAAAGCCACTTCAGCCTCTGCCTGAATCTTCTGCGGAAGAACCTATGTAGGTGGACCGAATCCGTCTTTCCCTACAAGAGCATTCCAGATGACGTCAGGAGAACCTCTGCCTGTACTGTGCCTGCCCAGAGCTCTTCATCGGTACTGTCCGGCCCCAACGTCCGGGAAACACCAGCACCTAGGGTTCTTGGGAGAAGCATCTCCGCTCTCCTGCTGGGTCTCCCCTGGTTGCAGCGTCATATCCCTGTTCTGGACTGGTCTTCTGGGAAGATTCTCCATTGGGGTCCGGGTTGTTCGTCTCACTGTATAGAGGTCCTTCATCCACTGCCTGTCAGGACTTGTACCTTGTCTCCCAAGCCTCTGGAGGGGCTTCCTGCTCCATACCAGGACTTCGCACATGTGTTCTGCAAGAAACAAGCTGAGACTCTACCTCCACACCATCCCTACGATTGCCCCATTGACCTGCTGACCGGCTCTTCTCCTCCACTGGGTTAGGTTACCTGAGACTGCTGCCATGTCTGAGTATGTCAAGGAAAACCTGCAAAGAGGCTTCAAATCCTCCTCTCCAGCTGGTGCAGGTTTCTTTTTTGTCACCAAGAAAGATGGCACTCTCCGCACTCTATCGCAATTTTAACAAGGTCACTGTTAAGAATCGCTATCCTCCTGCCGCTGATCACAGAGTTGTTTGACCGTCTACGGCAGAGGTCCACAAACTTTTTTTGCACCAGGGACTGGCTTTAAGCTAGACCAGTTTTCCATGGTCCGGTGGGGGTGGGGGCAGGGCTTTTGTCATATGGGGTGGGGTTATGGAGGGGTGGAGCTTAGTGCATACTTATCATATAATTATGACAATTATAATGAGAATGTGATTCAACTTACCATAGGTTCAGAATGAGTGGGAGCACCAGGCTTGTTTCCCTGAATCAGTGGGAGCACTGGGCTTGTTTTGCTGCAACAAGACGGTCCCATCTAGGGGTGATGGGAGACAGTGAAACCCGAAGTGTGTTCCTTATGTCCAGTCTACTCCATAATCTCGTTTTTGCTGTTGTCATGGCAGAAAACCCAGTTTCAGTGTACAGCACTGCTACTAGCACTGCTATATGCACCAGACAGCACAGTATGGGGAGGATACTGGCGGGACCTCTGTGTACAGCACTCCTAAGTAGCAGCATTGTACATTGAGCGTCAGTGTATACAGCGCTGCTAAGCAGCAGCGCTACACACTGAACACCGGTACCGGGAGCCGCATCACTGAAGCCAGTCTGCTGCCCCAGCACGCCCCACATAACATGTTCTGCCGGGGGCATGTCAGTAAGGAGAGCCTGCCGCCCCACCCCGTCAGGAACACACCATGCTGTGTAGGAGGACCGCGTCTCTAAGACCCGCCCTGTGACGTACAACAGGTACCATGCTGTGCTGTGTAGGGCTGCGTCACTTAGACCCGCCCGACGCCCCAAACCATCCTGCATAATGTTCTCTGCCCGGGAGCTGCGAGCTGTCACGGCTATGGCAGAAAACATTATAAATCCACACAGAGCGAGCTCTGACCAGGCGCAGGGCCGCGGACTGGCTGATAAACTCCAACGGCCCGGTCCTGGTCCGCGGACCGGTGGTTGGGGACCTCTGGTCTACGGGGTGCGAGAATCTTTTCCAAATTGGATCTTTGTAGGGCCTTCATTCTCATCCGTATCAGGAAGGGTGACGAGTGGAAGACCGCCTTTAACACCCTTGATGGACATTTTGAATATTTAGTTATGCCTTTTGGACTTTGTAATGCGCCAGCCGTTTTCCAGGAATTTGTTCACAACATCTTCAGGGACTTATTGTACAGTTGTGGTGTGGTTTACCTGGATGACATCCTTGTGTATTCTGTTGATCTCAAGTCCCACCAGTCCCACATATGGCAAGTGCTCAGCCGCCTCAGGTTTAACCATCTCTACGCCAAACTGGAGAAATGCCAATGTTTCATCAGAAGAGCCTTCCATTCCTCGGCTACATAATTTCCGATAAAGGCTTGCAAATGGATCCTGACAAGTTATCTGCGGTTCTTCAGTGGCCACGCCCAGTAGGACTGCGTGCTAATCAAATGATCATAGACAATTTATCCCACAATTCTCGTCTCTGGTAGCTCCGACGGTGTCGCTAACGCGGAAAGGCGCGAATTCCTGTGTCTGGCCTCCAGCGGCAGAAGCTGGAGCGGTCCTTACCCAGAAAGGGCCTAATGGCCGAACTCTCACCTGCGGCTTCTTCTCCAAAACTTTCTCCTCCGCTGAGAGTAAATTATTCGATTAGAGATCGTGAGCTTTGCTTGGCTATCAAGCTTGCCTTGGAGGAATGGCACCATCTGCTGGAGGGAGCACGATTTCCAGTCAGCATTTACACGTACCACAAGAACCTTCAGTATCTACAGATGGCTCAGCGATTGAACCCGCGTCAAGCCCGGTGGTCCCTTTTCTTTTCTTGCTTTGACTTTCAGATCCATTTTCGTACTGCCGAGAAAAACATCAAGGCTGACGCCTTGTCCTGTGCTTCTGATGTCATGGGGGAGGACTCTGCTTCGAGACATATTGTTCCTCCAGAAAGGCTTGTACTGGCAGCGCCAGTGGACCTCCTGCAACTACCTCCCGGCAAAACTTATGTGCAACCTGGTCTTCGAAAGAGGGTCCTGACCTAAGGACATTCTTCTCGTTTGGCTGGGCACCCTGGGGTGCAGCGCTCTATGGCCCTCATTTCCCGATTATACTGGTAGCCTGACTTGGTCAAGGACTTTGGGATTTTGTGGGTTCCTGTGCCTCTTGTGCTTGCAATAAGCCCTCATGACAAAACCACGTCTTGCCAGTCTCTTCTTCCGGGACATCTTCCGGCTTCATGGTCTTCCCTGGCACATCATTTTGGATTGAGGTGTTCAGTTGGTATCCAAGTTCTGGAGATCTCTGTGCAGCCATTTGCAGGTGAAATTGGACTTTTCCTCTGCCTATCACCCTCAGTCTAACGGCCAAGCGGAGAGGGTGAATCAGACTTTGGGTTGCTAACTCCGCCACTTGTGTCCGCCTGTCAGGACGACTGGGCTTCTCTTCTAACATTCTCCTATAATTCCCTGGACTCCACTTCTGCCGGCTCTGCTCCCTTCTTTATTAACTATGGACTGCATCCACACCCTCCTCTTCTTTTACACGTGTCTGCAGATGTTCCTGCTGTGGAGGACTTGGTACAGGATCTAAAAGTCATCTGGGAACAAGTCAACACCTCATTGCTCCAAGCTTCACCTCAGACCAAGCGTCAATCAGACAAAAACCGGCAACTGTTTCCTGTCTTAGCTCCTGGTGACAGGGTCTGGTTATCCTCCAAGTACGTCCGGCTGAGGATCCCTGGCTACAAATTGGGACCCCGATTCTTGGGTCCATTTGAAATCCTCAGTCACATCAACTCGGTGGCCTACAAGTTGTGACTGCCGTTAGAGGCACCCTAGCTTCGTCCACCCATAAGAAAAAGAAGCGTGCCGCCTTCTCCGAGACCGCCTCTCATGGGAGCAGGTATGACCACCACTGGATGAGGACAAAGCGCCTAGAATAAATCCAAAAACAACTGCTGTCTCTGCCGTGAGATGGGGACCACCTCCGGCTTACGTAAGTGGAGCGGGAAAAGGATCGGGCTGAGCAGGATTGGTGTCTACACCACCCCCAGGTTTACGCCTAGAAGACTCAGCCCTCAAATGATGTCTTGTGGGAAATCCGTGCAGCTACAGACTACACTTAAGTGGCTATGGCCCCTGAAGCGGTTGCCCCACAAACCACCAGCAACCAAAACAGCATGCTAGTGGTCTGGAGTTCATTGCTGCATCTGTTTTGCCCACACTGGTGGGAAGTGGGGGGGATGGAGGAGGGGGGATGGATGTGTGTAAAGGGGCATGTGTGGTGCTTGGTGCATGTGGTGACTGTTGAGCCGCCGCACTTGTGTTGTAGGGAAGGACATGATTGTGGGCGGTGTTGGGGTTGTGCGTACAGTAGTAGTTATGGCATTCATCCCTAACCACCTGGTCAAGTGGCCAGGCTGTTTGGGTGGGGGGCCAGCCTAACCTGATACAAGCACAGCCAAGTTGTCCGGGTGAGGAGACACAGGAGCAATTGTGCGGAGCGAGGCCTGGCTTCTGCGGCCAACACATGGCTCCTATATGTAGCAGAGCACAGTGTGCACTCTGCCACCGATGGAGCGGAGGCAGGGTTCCGAGTCGGAGCCTGTGCTTGACTCTTTATTTTTATGGGGAAGGGACTAAGCCTGCACGGCACGATTGTGCACAGGGCAGAGGAGGGCAGAGGGTCTGGAAGAGCCAACACAGGAGGAGAGGGATCCAGCTCAGCTAGTAAAGGAGTCAGCCAGCCGGAGCCCTCTCTCCTCAGCTTCTCCTCATTAATGCAGGGTACAGCAAACTTTTCCAGCATACTTCCAAGATATTTATTGAATGCGGAGAAGTCCAAAGAGGCTGGGCTAGCTCCGCGGCCAAGAATTAATATCCTGGGCAACTGCCCCCCAATGGCCAGCCAAATTTTAGCTGGCTATTTGATGCCGGTTTGTGGAGAGGAGCAGGAGGGACTGTGGCTCTTAGAGGTAAAGAGCACGACCAGTCCTGCCCCCCACCCCCCAGGCTTATACAGCATTACGCTAGGGCTACGCATTCTTATTAACATAATGGGGCAAATTTACTTACCCGTTCCTGTCGCAATTCCACGGTGCGTTGTCCGACGAGGATTCGGGTCATCCGCGATTCACTAAGATCGTGTGCCCACGTCCCTGCATCCGTTGCTTCCCCGCTGAGGTCCGCCGGAGTTCACCTTCTTCTTCCCGGTGCTTGTAAGTGCGTGCGTAGCGACCCAATTCCAAATGTTAAATCTTGCACGTTGTCCGAATCCCCCCCCATTTCTGTTGCATGTACGTCGGTGCCGATGTACCAAAATACGATCACGTGCGCCAAAATCCTGGGGCAATTCGGTGCAAAACGAAAATCGTCAGGAAACCTGACGAAAATTCGTCCAATGGACCCTTAGTAAATGAGCCCCAATGTGAATAAATTAAAAACGTCTGAAGACTTTCCAAGTTCACACTAGGGCACAGAAATGCATAAAGGCAATAACACTAAACAGGGAAAACAGGGACACACCAGGAGAGACATGACAAAGAGAGAGACAAACAACAAATACAAACAAGCAGAGTCAGGCAGAACCAGGTCCAAACAAAGATTGTGGATAAGCACAGAAATGTATAGTTAGAAAGGATTAAGAAAAGGTAACAGAGGTTGGATACACAGTATGGCAAGGGAATAAGGAGCAGCAATAGGAACAGGTATAAGGGGACTAGTAGAACCATCAAGGTGTCATGAAGCTGGGCAGGTATATAAAGGAGTTCCTGGATGTGGCCCACAGTAGCCGTCCATCATTCTAGTACCCCTGATGGACAGGCCTGGGATGGGCTGCCCAAACACAGCAGCACCCTTAGCCACAGTTCACACAGACAAAACAACCAATCCCACAGATGTTACAGATACCTAGGGAACAGGGTAAGACTCAATGAAACTAAATAGAACAATATTATGTACATACTTGCTGTATGAGACAAATAACACACTTAAAGGGTAGACAATGATAAAATGTGTATACACACTGACCCTTAGGGTAAAGGTACAGGACATGGGCACAATGAGGGTAAAGGCCAAAGTGACATCTGCATTGGGGGGAGTGAGAAAAGATGAAGTCAGAACAGAAGATGGAAGGTGAATAGATCTTCCGTTGACCTACTAATCCCCTTAGACTTCAGTGAATGGAAGGTTACATTATGCTACACTGCCGTTATTTCAAGTGGAAAAAAAGATGCTAGATGCTGCATTTTTTCCCACTATTAAACAGAACTTATGGGACGCAGGTGTGAATAGGACAATGAGGTGTTAGCACTTGATGACACTATGATGCCTAAGAATCATAACAAAGATACACTGTTACTTGAGGGCAGGACAATGACATATTGACACTTGAAGGGAACAATGGAATAGAAGCTCACACAGACACATGGGGTACAGGAAAGCAACATAATAAAACTTTTGTTTCTGTCCAATGATACAGTGACTGTTCAGTACAGGTCAATAAGAGAATGAGCCTTATAGCTCAAGAAAATGATGCTCTGACTCAGGACGATGATCCACTGCCACTTAGGATGACAGTACAGTGACATGTTAGTAGCCTGTATTACATGATGTCTCTACTTTGTTGGAGAACCGCCTCGTTGTTCATGTTGGATCGGTCAGGGGGTTTGAGCCGTGCTTCTTAGTTTCTTGCCACCACATTTAAGCTTCCGACGTTTTTCTATTTTTACTTATAAGAATCTCTTTGGTAAAATGTGTATTTTAATTTTGTAAACTAAGTTCCCTCCATTCTGACAAAGCAGTAGAAATCTCCCGCACTTCACCTCCACTATAACCTCCGAGGATCAAAGCCTGAAATTGCTTCCATTACTTGCATTAGCTCGAGCAGCCGAGCCCGAGGCCTTCAGATAAAGTAAGAAATGTATTTGTGAAGCACCTGAGTAACACACTTTACTCCTAACATCTCGGATTATATTGGCTGTTTGCTGTTTCAGCTTAGCCTGTATCTGGGCACTTTATTTTAAGCACTGCAGAAGTGGATGACATGTCTGCTGCTGGCCGTCCGCTCTGCAGCCAACAAATGCATCTTCAAATAAAGCTTTTAAACTGGAAATTAGTTTTCAAAATAGCATTTGTACATTTTGAAGAATGTGGTATTGAGCAGATTGCATGACAGAAGAGGAGACCTTGTTGTAACCCCGATCAGATTAAGACTGCATTGTCTTACGCCATTAATACTGCACATTCAAAGTTACCGGATAAAAGGAGTAGAGACATCAAATGACTCAAACTTTTCTTTTCATAGAGAAACATCTGCAGTCAGTAGTCAATAAATTTGTGGACACAAACCTGAAGAGTGAGACAGATATAGCGCCAGGCATAGTATCAAATGGTCAGGTCCCAAACTATCTCCTGTAGCAGTAACAGCAGGTTTGCAAAAGGCTCATGAGGCCTGGTGCACAAACTTGTTCCCCCACGTGTCTTTGATCCCACTGTTGTATTATAACAACTAAAATTATGAGGCAAAAGGATGACAACATTAAAGGACATCTACCACCAGATTACAGCAGCTTGCTCATTAGCTCTAGGGGATGCGGGCTGTGTTTTTTAAATTAGTAATACATCTTCCAAATTCCACAGAAAAGAACTTGCCCCCTCTCATTTGGTTTACTTTTTCTTTGTATATTTTTTGCTATGCAAGATGACCGTAGGCTATTGCAGTTTACTTAGCCCTTTGTTGTAAGCTCACTATAGGATGTACCCAGGGCCGGCGCTATGGGTAGGCAAAGTGGGCAATTGCCCAATTGCCCAGAATCTCTTCTTTCAAATGATTCTTGAATTTTGTTTCTAGGTGCTATGGATCCAGAGATATTCAGGTTTAAAGTGAGAATATCAGGTGCCATTTTTATATATAAAAATCACTCCAGACTGCAGTTTAACAGTTAATATTTCCGTTTTCCTGACACTTAGAAAGATTAATTTTGATTCATATGAAAGGATAGATTATTGTTAGGATTGGTACACAAAAGACAGGGGATAGTGTGCCCTGAGCTTGCCCCAACCTCTGTCCCTTCCTATAGCCCCCCCACGCTAAACCGTGGGGCGACTACTTGAAGACTCGAAATATTCTGGGTAAGTGTGGGAAGGGGAACACAAACAGACTGACAAACATAAAACATAAAAGAATCGTAAACAAGCCGGAGTCACAACTAGAGGGTACGTCAAAAGCAGAATCAGTAAGCAAGAGTCAAAGTCCAAAACTAGCCGAGTTAGCAACAATATAGATACAGATACAGAGCAATACAAACTAGCAGCAACCAGGTGGAGAAAGGGATTATCAAACACTGGCACTGGTGACTAGTGAAGCTGCAATTTATGCAGCCAGAACTCCACCTCCAGAACCTGATAGGTGCTGGACAGCATCTGGGAATTAACCCCTCATGGTGCAGAAACAACCAAGCACCAAGCAGAGGTTCAAAGTCCCAGCCACTCCTAGACAGCGCGAGATCTTAGCAGCCGCTGCCCAGGACGAGAGGTGGAGTTTGCGCGGATACGCGCCGGGGTTTGGAGAACGCTGCTGGTACCACCAGAAGAACCAGAAGTCCCAGCAATCTCCCTAGCGAACCTGACAGTACCCCCCCCCCTGACGGGGGGCCTTCGGACCCCTAGATCTTAAAGATGGCTTCTGAGGGTAGGTCTGATGAAATAACCTGAGTAACCGTGGAGCATGAACATCTCTAGCCGGAACCCAAGACCTATCCTCAGGACCAAAACCTTTCCAATGGACCAGGTACTGCAGGGAGTTACCTACCCATCTGGAATTCACCACCTTTTCCACCTCAAATTCCAGATTCCCCTCCACAATAGATGGAGAAGGAGGGTCAGAAAGAGGCAAAACAGGCTCAACATAGCGCTTCAGAAGACTCTTATGGAAGGTGTTATGGACCCGCCACCCTGCTGGAAGTGTAATCTTGAAGGAAACCGGGTTAACAATATGAGTAACAACAAACGGACCCACAAACCTGGGCGCAAACTTCAAAGAGGGGACCTTCAATTTAAGGTTTTTTGTTGATAACCACACTTTATCCCCCACCACAAACGTATCAGATTTAGTGCGCCTTCTTTCAGTTTGTTGGACCATAGAATTTTGTGCCCTCTGAATATTCTCCCGAACTTGTGACCAGAGCGAGCGCAACTTGGATGTAATGGCTTCCGCTCGAGGAATATTAGAGACAGGCACAGATGAAAAAGAGAAACGTGGATGAAAACCATAATTGCAGAAAAACGGAGATACCTGTGTGGACGAACTACAGTGGTTATTAATAGCAAATTCTGCCAACGGAAGGAATTTCACCCACTGGTCCTGACTGTCCGAGACAAAGAGTCGCAGATATTGAATCATCTCCTGATTCATTCTCTCGGACTGACCATTAGACTCAGGATGAAACGCTGAGGAGAACGACAGATTAACTTCCAGTCTAGAACAAAATGCTCGCCAAAATTTGGAAACAAATTGTACGCCCCTATCAGACACAATATCATCTGGTATACCATGGAGGCGTACAATGTTCTGTATAAACAAATCAGCCAATTCTTCAGCTGAAGGTAACTTTTTTAATGGAACAAAGTGTCCCATCTTGGAGAAACGGTCCACTACCACCCAAATCACTGTATAGCCTTGAGATGCTGGCAGATCAGTGACAAAATCCATTGACACTTTAGACCATGGCCTGGTGGGAACTGGAAGCGGAAGAAGAGGCCCCTCAGGACGTCTCCTGGGAGTCTTTCCTCGCGCACAGACCTGACAGGCTTGGACAAATGCGTGCACATCATTAGTCATGTGAGGCCACCAGTAACTTCTCTTTAAGAGATTCAAGGTACTCCGCATTCCCGGATGACCTGCCAATACTGAGCAATGCGTCTCCTCCAACACTCTCAAACGACAAGAAAGAGGAACAAATAATTTGCCTTCCGGAAGGTCTTTGGGTGCAGATTTTTGTCCTGCTAAAATTTGAGAGGAGAGGTGGGAGGAGACAGCTGCCAACACAACACCTGGAGACAAAATATTACTGTCCGTAGTCGCTGGAAGCTCAGGAGTTCCGAAGCTACGGGACAAGGCATCAGCCTTCACATTTTTTGACCCAGGTCGGTAGGTGACCACAAAATTAAAGCGAGAGAAAAACAAGGCCCACCTAGCCTGACGTGAGTTCAAACGCTTAGCAGTATCCAAATATACTAAGTTCTTATGATCTGTGAGCACAGTTATCGGATGAAGAGCTCCTTCCAAAAAGTGTCGCCAGACTTCAAATGCCCACTTAATGGCAAGGAGCTCTCGATTACCAATATCATAATTCCTCTCACAAGAGGAAAACTTTCTAGAGAAATATGCACAGGGCCTAAGTCTGGTGAGAGTGGAGGACCCCTGAGACAACACTGCACCTACTCCTACCTCGGAGGCATCAACCTCCACAACAAACGGTAGAGAGAGGTCAGGTTGAACCAAAACTGGGGCTGACGAGAATGCCGCTTTTAAAGTTTCAAACGCTGAGCAAGCGGCAGGGGACCAGTTGTTTGGATCAGCACCCTTACGGGTTAGATCCGTGAGGGGTTTGGCGATCACAGAAAAGTTCTTTATAAAGTTCCGATAATAGTTAGCGAAACCTAAAAATCGTTGTAGGGCCTTAAGATTGGTAGGCCGAACCCAGTCCGTGAGCGCCTGAACCTTACTCGGATCCATCTGTACATCAGAGGGAGTCACAACATAACCTAAGAAGGAAACCTTCTGGACGCAAAAAACACACTTTTCCAGCTTAGCGAAGAGGTGGTTTTTGCGCAACCTGGTAAGTACTTGGCGGAGATGTTGCTGGTGAGAAACCCTTTTCGGGGGAAAAAATCAAAATATCGTCTAGATACACCACCATAAACACACCGATGTAATCATGAAAAATGGAGTTCATAAAGCCTTGAAAAACCGCTGGGGCATTACTCAAACCAAAGGGCATAACCAGGTATTCAAAGTGCCCCAAAGGTGTATTAAATGCGGTTTTCCACTCATCCCCTTCTCGGACCCGAATCAGGTTATAAGCCCCTCTGAGATCTAATTTAGAGAAAACTTGGGCCCCAGAAACCTGATTTAAGAGATCCGGGATCAAGGGGAGGGGACCTGAGTTTTTTACCGTTATCTTATTTAATTCTCGATAGTCAATACACGGCCGTAAACCACCATCTTTTTTCTCAACAAAAAAGAACCCGGCCCCAGTGGGCGACTCAGAGGGACGAATATGTCCGATTGCCAAACTCTCATCAATATAACTCTTCAGTGCCTCCCGTTCTGGTACCGACAAGTTATATATACGACCCTTTGGCAATCTAGCATCAGGAAGAAGGTCAATTTTACAATCAAACTCCCTGTGAGGAGGAAGGACTTGGGACAAGGGTTTTGAAAACACATCTGAGTAGTCCGAGAGAAAACCTGGAAGACCCTGATCTTCCGTCACTACTGTACATAGTGAAACTCTGGTCAGGTGCTCCTTACAGAGAGGACCCCAATGAACCAGCTCCAGAGTTTCCCTTGCTGAATGAAAGGATTAATCCCCCTTGGCTAAATTCCTGGGTGAAGATGCTTATCATCTATCTGTCTAGTTATCTATCTCCTATAATCTAACCATTTATAAATCTCACTTTTTCTCTATTTATCAATCTTCTATTTCTCTTCTACTGTATTTATCTCTCATATCATCTACTTTATATTCTGTGTCTTTCATATTAATCTTCTATCATAATAATAATAATTAATAATTATTTATGTATATAGCGCACACAGATTACGCAGCGCTGCACAGAGCTTGTCACATCAGTCCCTGTCCCTAATGGGGCTCACAATCTATTCAACCTACCAGTCATTTTTTTGAGTGTGGGAGGAAACTGGAGGACCCGGAGGAAACCCACGCAAACACAGAGAGAACATACAAACTCTTTGCAGATGTTGACCAGCGCTGCACGGTGCTGCCCTATCTATCTCCTATAAAATCCTCCCATATTACAGATTGTTTTACCTTACTAAAGGGAGCCTCTTGCTGACTGTGATTGGTCATAAAATAGTTTTATTTTGGGGCCCCACTTTTAGTTTTGCCCAGGGCCCCACTTTGTCTAGAACCGGGGTGGGGAGGAGGACAGCTGCCACACAACACACTGGAGGACAAAAATTACTGTCCGTAGTCGTGGAAGCTCAGGAGTCCCGAAGACGGGAAAAGGCATCAGCCTTCACATTTTTGACCCAGGTCGGTGAGGTGACCACAAAATTAAAGACAGGGGGAGAGACAAACAAGGCCCACCTAGCCTGAAGTGAGTTCAAACGCTTAGCAGTATCCAAATATACTAAGTTCTTATGATCTGTGAGCACAGTTATCGGATGAGAGCTCCTTCCAAAAAGTGTCGCAGACTTCAAATGCCCCTTATGGCAAGGAGCTCTCGATTACCAATATCATAATTCCTCTCACAAGAGGAAAACTTTCTAGGAAATATGCACAGGGCCTAAGTCTGGTGAGAGTGGGAGGACCCCTGAGACAACACTGCACCTACTCCTACCTCGGAGGCATCAACCTCCACAACAAACGGTTAGAGAGAGTCAGGTTGAACCAAAACTGGGGTGACGAGAATGCCGCTTTAAAGTTTCAAACGCTGAGCAAGCGGCAGGGACCAGTTGTTTGGATTAGCACCCTTACGGGTTAGATCCGTGAGGGGTTTGGCGATCACAGAAAAGTTCTTTATAAAGTTCGATAATAGTTAGCGAAACTAAAAATCGGTTGTAGGGCTTAAGATTGTAGGCCGAACCCAGTCCGTGGAGGGCCTGAACCTTACTCGGATCCATCTGTACATCAGAGGGAGTCACAACATAACCTAAGAAGGAACCTTCTGGACGCAAAAAACACACTTTTCCAGCTTAGCGAAGAGGTGGTTTTTGCGCAACCTGGTAAGTACTTGGCGGAGATGTTGCTGGTGAGAAACCATATCAGGGAGAAAAATCAAAATATCGTCTAGATACACCACCATAAACACCGATGTATCATGAAAAATGGAGTTCATAAAGCCTTGAAAAAACGCTGGGGCATTACTCAAACCAAAGGGCATAACACCAGGTATTCAAAGGCCCAAAGGTGGTATTAAATGCGGTTTCCACTCATCCCCTTCTCGGACCCGAATCAGGTATAAGCCCTCTGAGATCTAATTAGAGAAAACTTGGGCCCCAGAAACCGATTAAGAGATCCGGGATCAAGGGGAGGGGACCTGAGTTTTTTACCGTTATCTTATTAATCTCGATGTCAATACACGGCCGTAAACCACATCTTTTTTCTCAACAAAAAGAACCGGCCCCAGTGGGCGACTCAGAGGGACGATATCGTAGTTGCCAAACTCTCATCAATATAACTCTTCAGTGCCTCCGTTCTGGTACCGAAGTTATATATACGACCCTTGGCAATCTAGCATAGGAAGAAGGTCAATTTACAATCAAACTCCCTGTGAGGAGGAAGGACTGGGACAAGGGTTTTGAAAACCACATCTGAGTAGTCCGAGAGAAAAAAACTGGAAGACCCTGATCTTCGTCACTACTGTACATAGTGAAACTCTGGTCAGGTGCTCCTTACAGAGAGGACCCCAAGAACCAGCTCCAGAGTTTCCCAATTAATTACGGATTATGGATCCGGAGCCAGGGTAGACCAAGAATGACATTTTCAGACAGGTTTTCCATAAACTAGAAAGACACCATTCTTCATGCATAGCTCCTACCATAAGCTTTATCTGCGGGGTTCGGAATTTGTCAACCCTGCCTGTAGAGGGGTCAAATCCGCACCCGACATCTGGATAGGAGTGGACAATGGAATCAATGACATGCAAACTGAGAGACAAAATATAATCGATAAATTAGTCGCAGCACCTGAATCCAAAAAGGCGCGACCAGTGCAGGAAACAGACTGAAAAATTAACCGTACAAGGTAAAATACATTCTAGACACAATAGGGAGTACCGAGTCCTAAGCAGTCCCCCCGACTACTGTTAGGAGCGGAAGTTTTCCTGCTGCTGCTCTTGGAACAGGTGTTGATCTGATGATCAGGACTTCCACAGTAGAAACAAAGATGGCGTCTTATTCGATGTTGCTTCCGCTGTGCAGGAGAGATGCTATCCAGCTCCATGGATTCCAATTGGACTACCTGGAGACGGACTGGCCGCTGGTGACAGTCCGAGGACACCCGAGGTGATCGGGACTTAGGCGCAATCAACTCGGATGACCAGAGTCATAGCCTCATCTAATGTCTGAGGCTCGGCATAAGCTAAGACTAAGTCCTGTACGTCTTGACAGTCCGGACATAAATTGGTCTTTAGGGCGCAGTCATTCCATTGAGAGTCAGTCACATACTGTCGTGACTGGGCACAATAATCTTCTGCTGTCCGTTTTCCCTGACACAGAGATCTAGGTGGGAAACTGCAGTGCTGGCGGTTCAGGTTCGTCATAAATCTGGATAAGCAGAAAAAAAGGCGTCAAGAGAAGAACGAGATGGAGAGTCAGGTGGAGAGAAAAAGCCCAATTTTGCGGATCCCCACGCAACAGGGAAATTACCACGCCCACCCTTTGAATCTCTGTGCCCGATGAACGAGGGCGTAAAGTAAATAAAGTTTACAGCCCTCCCGAAATGAAAAAAATTTCTTACGGTCACAAAAAAACGTCAGGGAGGGAACCTTAGGTTCAGGCGTGGGGGCAGTGGATCCTGCGGTGATGTTGCCGTGGAACCTGCATAGATTCCTGAATTTGGAGACGGGAAGCTAGATCCTGAACAAGCTGAGTTAGGGTCTGGACCTGAGCGACCACAGCTGACAAAGGCTCCATGGAAGGAGAGAATGTAGCAGGTCGGATACAGGATGCAGACCTATGTGTGGCCAGGTTTCTGTTAGGATTGGTACACAAAAGACAGGGGATAGTGTGCCCTGGCTTGCCCAACTCTGTCCCTCCTATAGCCCCCCCACGCAAACCGTGGGGCGACTACTTAAGACTCGAAATATTCTGGGTAAGTGTGGGAAGGGGAACACCACAGACTGACAAACATAAAAATAAAAGATCGTAAAACAGACGGTCAAACAATGAGGGGTAGTCAAAAGCAGAATCGTAAGCAAGAGTCAAAGTCCAAAACTAGCCGAGTTAGCAACAATATAGATACAATACAGAGCAATACAAACTAGCAGCAACCAGGTGGAGAAAGGGATTATCACAAAACTGGCACTGGTGACTAGTGAAGCTGCAATTTATGCAGCCAGAACCCACCTCCAGAACCTGATAGGGCTGGACAGCATTCGGGAATTAACCCATGGGCATTGCAGAAACAACCAAGCACCAAGCAGAGGTTCAAAGTCCCAGCCACTCCTAGACAGCGCGAGATCTTAGCAGCGCTGCCCAGGAGCGAGGTGGAGTTTGCGCGGATACGCGCCGGGGTTTGGAGAACGCGCTGGTACCACCAGAAGAACCAGAAGTCCCAGCAATCTCCCTAGCGAACCTGACAATTATCTTCTTTCATAGGAAGAAAGAAGTGAGGTTCTATGTGTCACAGAGCCAGAGATACAGCCCTCTGAAGTGTAACCCCCCCTCCAGATTCTTAGCCATCAGGCTGCAGGGAGAATTTGCTGCACACAGGAGCTGCTGCACCTCACAGATAATGGAAATATTCACTTTATATGTACTACATTCTTATAACAACTAATGTTCATGTTTTAACCCTTCTTATGTAGAACTTCTAAGAGCACACATTCTCTCTTATTGCCTTTATTTAGTAAGCAGATATCTAGTTATTACAGTTTAGTGATATTTTGTGGATTTATTTATGTGATATAATATGCACATTTGTGAACTTTACACATGTTCATTTATTACATTTAGGAGATGTGTAGGTAAATATTTTCTGTTTGGAGTAAATTTTTTGCCATCAAAGTCAAATTTTAAGGATTTTTTATAAAAAGTCTGTTTGAATCAAAATTGCATGAGTTTTGCAGTAATTTTGATTTTATTTTTAAACGTCAAAATTTAAAAAAATTGCTCCGGCACTAACGCAACAAAATATCCAGAAATGATGGGGGGGGGGGTATTGCTGAATGAAAGGATAATCCCCCTTGGCTAAATTCCTGGGTGGAAGATGCTTTCATCTATCTGTCTAGTTATCTATCTCCTATAATCTAACCATTTAAAATCTACTTTTTCTCTATTTATCAATTTTCTATTTCTCTTCTACTGTATTTATCTCTCATATTATATACTTTATATTCTGGTCTAGAAATCTCTATCATCTTTCATAATAATAATAATTAATAATATTTATTTATATAGCGCACACAGATTACGCAGTGCTGCACAGAGCTTGTCATCAGTCCCTGTCCCTAATGGGGCTCACAATCTATTCAACCTACCAGTCATTTTTTTGAGTGTGGGAGGAAACGGAGGACCCGGAGGAAAACCACGCAAACACAGAGAGAACATACAAAACTCTTGCAGATGTTGACCAGCGCTGCACGGTGCTGCCCTATCTATCTCCTATAAAATCCTCCCCATATTACAGATTGTTTTACCTTACTAAAGGGAGCCTCTTGCTGACTGTGATTGGTCATAAAATAGTTTTATTTTGTGGCCCCACTTTTAGTTTTGCCCAGGGCCCCACTTTGTCTAGAACCGGCCCTGAGAATACCCATGCCTCCTTCTCCTCACACAGCCTGCATCCCCGGATCCCCCATATCCAGCACCCACAGACATCACTCCTCTTTACACAGCTAATGCCTTTCTCCAACACATTTTGTGCCCCAATGCCCACCTCCTTCTTACACAGTCTGTACCACCATATCACCTCGGAACTAACATGTTCTCTAAAAGACAGTAACCCAATGTATTCCTTCTCAAACAGCAAGCACCCCCATATTACACTCCTTCTCACAAAGCCAAAACCATCAGATACACTTCCCTTTTCTCACATTTTCTCATATGCCCAATGTCCTCTCTCCTCCTCACAGTCAGTCTTCCTTAGTCCTTCCTTTTACAGGCAGCACCCTCAGGTCCCCTGCCTCCTCCTTTGCCTGGCAGCACTCTCAGGTCCCAGTCTCAAACAGGGTAGATACGAATGAATAAAGTAGAATAGCACTTTATTTGTTCTGACAGGGAAACTATTTTGTACAGTACATGTTCTTTCATATAAGAAGTAATATCAATACACATCACTATACATATGGGGCAGGAGAACAGGTTCTTGGTTAGGTCAGTGCTTTTTACTGGCCAGAAGCTGGTTGTAAAGTTCAATAGTTTTTCGGATGAAGAATTCATGAAAATCTTAGTGCAATGGAATTGAAAGCTTATATGACATATATACTTTTACTATTGAAGTAATGCAATAATTTTTTGAGTATTGTATGGATGCATAGACTGGTGGAGATGCACAAGGGAGCCGAATTCACATGCTCCCCTGTGAATTAGTCTGTACAGATAGTCCCCGCATTACATACAAGATATGATATGCCCGCCGTGGCATATTTACAGCTGGATTTCGCAGCTTCCGCCTCTTGATGTGTCGGGGAGGCTGCCATGTAGCGCTTATACTACGCCATGCAGGGCCTGGCGTAGAAATAAACACAGCCGGTGACTTTTCACACTCGGCCGGTCGCACCCCCCTTCACACCCCACTGGCGTGAAGGTGGCGGATTGGGGCAAATAGTCACAAGTGCTTGCAATAAGCTAGCATTTGCGATTATTTCAGGTCCTGATAAATATGGCCCCATGACTCAAAGGTGGTTAAATCTCTGGATATATCAGCCACCGGAGCCAAGGATCTACAGAAACTGTTCATTTGCTGTATGGTGAGCTACCTGCGTTCCTTCAGGATGCCCTGCAGAATCATATTCCCCACAAGTTTAAGACCTGATATGGATACTTAATGTCTGATTTGGATCAGTGTAGTCTCAGGGACTGTCGAGAAGCCCGGTTCAGCCAGGCAGGCCAAGGGGGAACTCTGGATTGTAGGGCAGAAGGGAGAGAACGGACAAGGACTAGTGGACACCAGGCCTCTTCGCAAGGTGCCATCCCATACTTTAACCCCATAGTGCAATAAGATGTACCCTTACGCTTGTTGCGCATGGGAGAGTATGCGCATGAAGAGGGCTCAAGGGCTTCTCAATGAAGCAAACCCCTTCGCTAGCACAATCGCGGGTGTTAAACCTTAATACCTGTCACAGTTGCGCAAAACTCGAATACCATGAACAGACCAACGGAAATGCGATGCGCGGACCTTAAGTAAATATGTAGTCCACTCTCAGGCTCCAGGAATAGTGGAATTACTGGATGATGACGTAAGCCGATATCTGCGACTGGAATTTAAGTGGTACCCAGTTTTCACCAGAGCCCGCCGCAAAGCGGGTAGGACTTGCTGCAGCATGACACCACCAGATAGTTCCAAAGGAGCGACTTTGTCAGCGGTGGCTGCCAAGGCGAGGTACAGAAATGATGAGCAGAATCGTAGTCGGGGACAGGCAGGAGGTTAGGACGGGAAGCACCGGATCAGAGTCAGGCACATAGCAATAGGTCAAAGGCAGGCAGAGGAGAAGCGTAGTCAGGAACATAAGCAGGGTCACAATGGGAAATCAGAATAAAAGCAAAGAGCATGGAACACAGCTTTCTCTAAGGCACAAGGCACGAAGATCCAGCAGGGGACACGAAGGGGCTGGAATTTAAGCAGAACGGGCGGCCAGGCAGCGCCAATTATCAGAGTCGGCACTGGATCGAGGCGAGTGATCCGGCGGGGTCTAGGGCAGCGGTGAGGGGCACGAGTGCACCTGCGACCCGGTGCGTGGGTCGCAGATGCACTCGTGAATACCGTGAATAGTACCGTGAATTTTTCCAGAAGGCCACGGTCCAAAATATTATCCCTGGGTTCACAGGATCTTTCCTCTTGCCCAAACCCCTTCCAGTAGACAAGGAAGAACCGCTTTCCTCTAACTGTCTTCATATCCAGGACCTCCTTTACCTTGAAGACATTGGTGGAATCAGCATCAGGAGCAGGAGGAGACACTTGCTTAGGAAGTGTTTCTGGATGACTGGCTCCAAGAGGTAGACGTGGAGGGAGTTCGGAATACGCAAGAAGGAGGAAGGTGAAGTTTATACTCCACAGGATTGATGCGTTTTAGTATTTCAAATGGACTCAGGACCAAGGTTATAGCTGGGAATATTCAAACAGAGGTACCTAGAAGACAGCCACACTTTGTCACCTGGGGAGAAGACTGGAGAAGACCTGCATTTCTTGTCTGCCTGGGTTTTGGTGCAGGTGGATGCCCGGAGTAAAGACTGGTGTATTTGCTCCCAGATGGATCTGAGATCTCGGACAAATTGCTTCATGGCAGGAACATCAGAGCTCTCAGCAAGAGGGAGATGTGGATGAAGATGTTGTCAATATACAATAACAAATGAAGCAGAGCTGGCAGATTCATAGTCCAGGGAGTTGTAGGAGAATTCCACCCATGGTTGCAGGGTGGACCAGTCGTCCTGTTGGGCGGAGACAAAATGGTGGAGATTGCAGCCTAGAGTTTGATTAACCCTCTAAACTTGTCCATTGTACTGAGGATGGTATGCCAATGAGAAGTCCAGTTTCACTTGTAGTTGACTGCACTGGGATTATCAGAAATTAGAAAACTGGACCCCACAGTCCGAAACAATGTGCAAGGGAAGTCCATAAAGCCGGAAGATGTGTAGAAAGAACGGGCTGGCAAGACATGGAGCCAATGGTATACCTGGCAGAAGAACAAAGTGGGACATCCTGGAGAACAGGTCAGTTACCACCCAGATGACGGTTTTACCCAAGGAAGATGGAAGATCGGTGATAAAGTCCATTGCCACGTGAGTCTTCTGGTAACGCCAGAAGAAGACCAGCTGGTTTAAGACTAGAAGGCTTGTCCCGGGCACAGGAAGTGCAGGGGCCCACAACATTCCATACGTCCTTGACCAGATCTGGCAACCAGTTGAAACGAGAAATGAGGGCAACAGAGTGTTGCACCCTAGGGTGCCCTGCTATACGAAAAAAATGTACCCAAGTCAGTATACTTTTCCGAAGGGCAGGTCGGACATAGGTCTTGCCAGGAGGAAATTTCAGAAGGTCCACTGGAGGAGCAAAAACCAGCCGTTCAGGAGTAACGATATATCGGGGAGCAGGATCTTCTCCAACAACATCTGAGGCACAAGAGAGAGCAACGGCCTTAACATTCTTCTCTGCAGGATGGAAAAGTATCAGGAAGTTGAAGCAGGAGAGGAAGACCAACGAGCCTGTCTTGGATTGAGACGCTGGGCAGTCTGGAGGTACAGGAGGTTTTTGTGATCAGTATAGATACTGACTGGATGAAGAGCACCCTCTAGAAGATAGCACTACTCTTCCAAAACAAGTTTAATAGCCTGAAGCTTCCGATCACCAATAGAGTATGTCACGGGTGACCCCGCGATCCATGTTTCGGATTGCGGGTGCACCCATGGTCCACTGTGTGCCTGCTGCTGTGATCCCCGCTCGCCTGCTTCCCCTGGTCCATACTCACCTCTCCGGGTTCCTGGCTCCTGGCTCCGGTCCTGTCTGGCGGCCCTCCTGCTGTCGAATTTAAAGGGCCAGCGTCCTCCTAATTGGCGCCGGTATTCCCGGCTCTTCTATATATTCTGGAAACTCCCAGCATCCCCTGCCGAATCTTCAAGTCATTCTAACTGAAGTGAAAGCCTCCTGACCGTTTCCAGACGCCTCCGTGATTCCTGAGCGTTTCCAGACGCCTCTGTGATTCCTGAGCATTTCCAGACACCTACGTGATTACTAAGCGTTTCCAGACGCCTCCGTGATTCCTTTGGTGTTCCTGTGGTGTTCCCGTGTTCCTGTGGTGTTCCTGTGTGGCGGTCCTGTTATCCTGTGGTGGTCCTGTAATCCTGTGGCAGTCCTGTAATCCTGTGGTGGTCCTGTAATCCTGTGGCGGTCCTGTTATCCTGTGGCCGTCCGTATCCCAGTGTTCTTCCAAGATCCTGCCAGCCATCCTTCCTGAGGTCCTGCCAGCCGTCCTTCCTGAAGTCCTGTCAGCCGTCCTTCCTGAGGCCCTGCCAGCCGTCCTTCCTGAGGTCCTGCCAGCCGTCCCTCCTGTGGTCCTGCCAGCCATCCTTCCTGAGGTCCTGCCAGCCGTCCTTCCTGAGGTCCTGCCAGCCATCCTTCCTGAAGTCCTGCCAGCCATCCTTCCTGAGGTCCTGCCTTCCTGTGGTCCTGCCATCCCGTGGTCCCTGTGTCCCTACCTTGGCTGCCACTGTGGGCCTAGTCGCACCCGTGGAGCGACCTGGTGGCTCCCCGTCGCAGTAAGACCATTCAGCTTCCCGGCGGGCTCTGGTGAAGACCAGGAGTCCACTTAGACTCCGCTTCTGGGTTGCAGCTAGTATCATTATTCCCTGCAGTGGTCCAGGGAGTCCACAGACTCTGCCCATAGACTCTCTGATGGTTCGTCCCTACTAACCGTGACAGTACGATCTGGCTATGGACTCCGCCAAGGTCTTGTATCCTTCTAAAGCCCTGGACTGTGCCAAGGACCCACGCCAGCTACTGGGTGACCTTCCCAGCCGTATTGCCCAGCAGTCTCAAGAGATTGCTACCCAAAAAGAACTCCTGGACAAACTCACTGCCACCCTTCGCTGGATTATTGCCTCCCAGCAGCAGGCTCCTGCGACTCTACCTCCTATTGCTCCAGTCACCCCGCTATATTTTCCGGAAGTAGGGTCTGGACCTGAAATTTTTTTGCCTGAAAAATTTGATGACAACCCCAAATTGTGCAGGAGATTCGTTTCCCAGTGATCCCACATTGAACTGATGTCCTCCCAGTTCCCCAGCGAATGCTCTAAGGTGGCCTTTGTCTACTGTTTGCTCTCTGCAGAGGCCCTGGCATGGGCTACTCCTCTATGGGATATTGGTGACCCAGACATGGTTACCTATACGACGTTCCTGGCAAAAATCCGGTCCAGATTTGAACTACCTCAAGTCCGACCACCACGCCTGTCCTGCTTGGCCCCGGTGTCCCCAGTGTCTCTGCAGCCTCCCAGAGTTGTTCTGGCTTTCCCAAAAGCCGCTCCAGTGTCTCCGCAGCTTCCCACAGCTGCTTCAGCTTTCCCAGAAGCCGCTCCAGAGTCTTCTCCGCAGCTTCTCAGAGCTGCTCCAGCTTTCCCAGAAGCCACTCCAGAGTCCCCACCGGCCTTTCCAGAAGCCGCTCCAGAGTCTCCACCGGCCTTCCCACAGGCCACTCCAGAGTCTCCATCGGCCTTCCCACAGGCCGCTCTGGAGTATCCATTGGCGTTCCCACAGGCCGCTCCAGAGTCTTCACCGGCCCTCCCAGAGGCCACTCCAGAGGCTCTCTCCGGTGTGCCAAGAGCCTTCTGAGCTTCAGCAGCTTCCCAGTGCTGTTCCAGTAGCGCCCCAGCCTCTGCAGCCTCCCAGTGCTGCTCCAGCGGTGCTCCAGTCTCCGCAGCCTCCCAGTGCTGCTCCAGCAGCACCCCAGCCTCCGCAGCTTCCCAGAGCTGCTCTGGCTTTCCCACAAGCTGCTCCAGTGTCTCCAAAGCTTCCCAGAGCTGCTCTGGCTTTCCCACAAGCCGCACCAGCGTCTCTCCGCAGCTTCCCAAAGCTGCTCCGGCTTTCCAAAACGCCGCTCCAGTGTCTCCGCAGCTTCCCAGAGCTGCTCCGGCTTTCCCACAAGCCACTCCAGTGTCTCTGCTGCTTCCCAGAGCTGCTCTGGCTTTCCCACAAGCCGCTCCAGTGTCTCCACAGCTTGCCGATGCGGCTTCCCAAGAGTCACTCTAGCCTGCAGCCAAAAGACGTTCAAGATGTCCTCAAGATGTCCTTGGCTTGTTCCATGCCGGGTCCAAGTGTCACAGTTGGTCCGGTCTTAACTGTTCCTGTTCTCTTCCTTAGGTGTTCCGTCACCGTGAAGAATTGGAGGAAGCGAAGGAAGAAGAAGAGGCTGAAGAAGAAGAGAAGAGGGGTCCTAAGGGGGAGGGGGGGTACTGTCACGGGTGAGCTCGCAATCCATGTCTCGGATCAGGGGGGCACCCGTGGTCCGCTGTGTGCCAGCTGCTGTGGTCCCTGCTCGCCTGCTTCCCCTGGTCCATACACACCTCTCCGGGTTCCTGGCTCCAGTCCTGTCTGGCGGCGCTCCTGTGGTCAGACTAGGCCGTACGTGACTTTCCAGGAATTTAAAGGGCCAGCGTCCTCCTAATTGGCGCCGCCATTCCCGGCTCTGCTATATATTCTGGAAACTCCTAGCATCCCCTGCCAGATCTTCAAGTCATTCTAACTAAAGTGAAAGCCTCCGTGATTCCTGAGCGTTTCCAGATGCCTCCGTGGTTCCTGAGTGTTTCCAGATGCCTCCCCGATTCCTGAGCATTCCCAGACGCCTCTGTGATTTCTTCCTGAGGTCCTGCCAGCTGTCCTTCCTGAGGTCCTCCCAGTCATCCTTCCTAAGGTCCTGCCAGCCATCCTTCCTGAGGTCCTGCCAGCCATCCTTCCTGAGGTCCTGCCAGCCGTCCTTCCTGAGGTCCTGCCAGCCATCCTTCCTGAGGTCCTGCCAGCCATCCTTCCTGAGGTCCTGCCAGCCGTCCTTCCACTGAAGTACTGCAGACAACTTTGCAGGATCCATCTGTAGTTCCTTGTCTGAGATAATATATCCTAGGAATGGGAGGCTCTTCTGATGAAATTGGCACTTTTCAAGCTTGGCATATAGACGAATAGTCTTTAGGCACCTTAGAACTTGCTGTACATGGACCTGATGGGACTCAATGTCGGCGGAGAACATCAGTATATCGTTTTGTTTGACCATGAGGTATAAAGGAAGTCTCTGAATGAGTTGTTGATAAACTTCTGGAAAACCGCTGGTGCATTACAGAGACCAAAGGGCATAACAAGGTATTCAAAGTGCCTATCTCGAGTATTGAAGGCAGTTTTCCATTCATTACCTTCCCATATGCGGATGAGGTTATACTTGATCCAACTTGGTGAAAACCTTGGCACCATGATCAAGGGTAGTGGGTAGCGGTTTTTCACCATCAGGGGACCCAGAGCAGGAGCTTAAATGACAATCCATCTCTATCCACATCTCACTCCTCCTGTAGTCCTGGCAGCCAAGGATGTCACTTTAAAAAAGCACTGAGCATGCCACTTTGTGGGCTTAATTGGACCACAGGAGAAAGCCTTGAGTCAATCTCCCAAACTCTTTGTTTGGGTGAAGCCCTGGGTGCCCAAAGAAAGGGTTCTGAGTGCCACCTCTGTCACCCGTGCCATAGGTTCGCCACCACTGACATAGGCTGACATGGCCGCTTTTCGGGAACAGATAGGGGATACACTCGACCCCGTGGAGGAGTCATAGGGTCGGTGTGGCGGCAGAGTCTCTGCCTTCTTCTCTGAAAAGACATCTGGAAAGTCTTTGTAAGAAGCTGGAAGACACATCATAGGCTTGGTGGACACCGAAGAGACCGTGATGGACACAAGATGAGGAACCACCATACAACGAGACTGGCACTCTGGTCCCCAACTAAGAATCTTCCCCATCTTCTTGTTAAGCAGTGCGTGGAGCTGCAACTATGGAAAACCCAACAAGATAGAAGATGTGGTTCGGGGTAGAAAGAAATTCTCTCCTTGTGTTGTGTTCCAACTTGCAGGAACAGAGGCTTGGTGCGGTACTGGACTAGATCAGGGAGGATTTGGCCACTGACAGAGGAGATGACCAGGGGCTTCTCGAGATGGATCACATGGAGACCAGAGCAGCATCCACAAACTTTCCTGCAGAGCCAGAATCCACAAAGGCAGAAGTCAGGAGATGGCTTCCTGTGCAAGAGCTGAGCAAAATGGCAAAATTCAGAGGTGGAGAATCTTTGCTCTAACCTAGGGAACATAAACCGGCTATCAATCCAGAGTGGCCAGAGAGATGAGACCCCTCAGAATAGACAGCAGGTCACGTGCAGATAGTGCATCTTTAACTTGTCCCGAAAGTCTCTTTTTAAAGGTCGCAATCAGGACTGCTTTGTTCCAGGCTAGCTCAGATGCCAAAGTATGTAACTGAACCGCATACTCACCAACAGATGAGTTCCATTGACAGAGGTTCAGCAGTGCAGTCTCAGCTGAAGACGCCTGTGCAGTTTCCTCAAAGATGGACTGGAACTCAGCGAAGAAGGAGGTGATGTCAGCTGTGGGTCTTTTCTGTCCCAGAAGAGAGTAGCCCATGCCAGGGCCTTTCCAGAGAGGAGGAATGCAACCTTAGACTGTTCTGTGATGACCTGTGTTGGCATAAGCTCAATCACTGGGTGATAAAGCACAACTTGGGGTCCCCATTATACTTTCTTGGCATGGAAAGTCTTAGCCTGGGTTCAGCTGAAGGCAGGCTAACCGGAGTAGAAGGAGGAGCCCAGGAGCTTGACACTGTTGCTGAGTAGCCATCAATTGCTGCAACATGGCAGGGATTTGTCCAAACTGTTGAACTTGCATGGCAGCATCAGCTGAGATTGCTGGACCAAGATGGTGGTAAGATTAGCCAGTTCAGGAAGTGGAAACTTGGCGGGATGCATGGCCAGATCTTACTGTCAAGCTCCAGTGAAAGTGGACCCACTGGACCACCGTGGACGATGATGTACGCCAACACCTGGGACCAGAATCTAAGTGGTACCCAGTTTTTCACCAGAGCCCACCGCAAAGTGGGTTGGACTTGCTGTGGCGTGGTACCACCAGGTCATTCCACAGGTGTAACTTTGTCCATGGTGGCAAG
Source organism: Engystomops pustulosus (assembly GCA_019512145.1). Lineage (NCBI taxonomy): Eukaryota > Metazoa > Chordata > Amphibia > Anura > Leptodactylidae > Engystomops > Engystomops pustulosus. The sequence goes on along the minus strand of CM033642.1, from coordinate 48,012,229 downwards.
TTACAGAGACAATGAGCAGAATCGGGGACAGGAAGGAGGTCAGGACAGGCAGCACGGTATCAGAGTCGTGGACGTAGCAATAGGTCAAGGCAGGCAGGAACGTAGGTGAAGCGTAGTCAGGAACGGAAGCGGGGTCACTACAGGAAATCACAATAACAGCAAAGAGCATAAAACACAGCTTTCTCTAAGGCAAAAGGAATGAAGATCCAGCAGGGGACACAGGAAGGGGCTGGAATTTAAGCAGAAGGGGCGGGAAGCCAGCGCCATTTATTTGCGCACTGGCTCTTTAAATCTCAGGAAGCCAGCGCACGCATACCTAGGACGCGGAGACATGCGCTGTACCGCCAAAGTTAGCACTGGATCGAGGCGAGGTGAGTGATCCAGTGGGGGTCTGGGGCAGCGGAGAGAGGCACGGGTGCGCCTGTGACCCTGGCGTGGGTCACAGGACCACCTGTGACATTCTAATTACCGGTTGTTGCCCTGTATTGTCAATTTTTATGTCCCTATGTGTTGTCCTCACTTTTCCAAATTGATCAACCTAGCAAAAAAATTTTTAGTTTTTTGTCTGTGTATTATTTATTAAATAAAGATATTGGGGCTCATTTACTAAGGGTCCGCGGATCACTTTTCCATTGGACTGTTCATTGGATAGGGATTTAGCAGGGGATTGTGTCGCACATGATTGGATTTTGGCGCAGTGGTGCCGGCTTTCATGCGACAGAAATGGGGGGGGGCGGGCCATCGGACGATCTGACTGAATCGGACTGAGCGCGGTATTTAATATTCAATTTGTGTCGCATCCATTGCACTTACATGCACCAGGAAGAAGATGGTGAACTCCAGCGGACCTGCACGGGGAAGCAACACATGCAGGATATCGGGCGAACAATCTTTGTAAAACGTGGCACAGTGCATTGTCGTTGGACAATGCACTTCGGGTGAACCCCGTCGCCCGGGTAAGTAAATGTGCCCCATTATTATACTTTGCATCACATTGGCTTCTTTTTGTGTTTGGTGTAAGTCTTCCAGTACCTATAAAACTGAGTTAAATACTGAACAAAGCACCTTGTGCAACTGAGAGCATTCTGCCAACTCTGGAAGTCCACATACACGGATATTATTCCGACTTCTCCTGTTTTCAATGTCGTCCAGTTGATCCGCCAGATATTGAAGCTGATAAGTATGATAAGAAACTATGGCAGAATGAGATACTACTTAATCTTGCATGGCAGCCTGAGATGCCTCAGTGGCTCCCACCTGATTGTGCATTTGTTCCTCTCTTAATACTGCTACCTCTTTTTGTTTTAAGCGTGATATGTTAGAGCTTTAAAGTTACGTAGTTCAGCTAGTACCTCTAGCATTTGAGAAAAGAGGGATGCCTGTAGAAGTCCTAGGACCAGAGACGTGAGAATTTGGTGGAATGGTGAGCACTTGGGGAGTTTCATCTCTGGAGTTTGAGCAGCTAGAAATTGGGGAGTGTAATAGTTTGGAGTGGGTTGAGGTATGTCATGGTCTCCGCACGTCAGGCCATTGTGGTGACAGTGGCTAACTCATGTTGTCACTCCCTTGTAGTGAATCCGTAGAGGAGCTACGGTTCAGTCTCCCCGGTGAGCAAACTAGTCCCACAACGGGGGCCTTAGGGCAATCCAGAGGCAGATAATTTAGGTTGCGGCTGCTCTGAGGGGGCTCAGAGGCCACAGGCACCAAATCCTCAACCTCCCCTGGGTTTGTGGGGGACTTATCTGTTAGGGTACCTTGGGCCCCAGTGTCCCTCTGACAACTGGTAGGGCTGGTTCCTTCTTGCCGGGATCTGTCATGGCTGTGGGGTACAGAGCCCAAGTGTGCTGGGCCGTGGTGGCAGAGTCTCTCAACTTATCAGGAGATTGTAGTGGGGTCGTAGCCACAGGTTTGGCTTGGATAATTATCTCGACCAGGCGGGCAGTGGATGGTGCACCTGACACTGCACATGCAGCCACCTCTGCTCTCCTCCATAGCCAGGCCACTCCCCCCAAGGTATATAGGTTTTACTAGATTTTAATAGATTTTAAAAAATTAACCTTTTGTACGAAAAAAAATCTTGATTTTGCCATATTCTGATGCTAATAACATTTTCATACTTTGGCATATGGCATGCGTAGGGTGTCAAATGACAAAAAAGTGGCTTTTGGGACATTTTGAAGTTTTTTTCTGTTATGGGGTTCACCAACGGGAATAGCCATTTTTATATCTTCATAATTCAGAATATTGTGACGCAGCAATAACTAACATGTTTATGATTTTTACTGTTAATTTTCTTTTTCATTAAATGTATTTTATTGAGAAAAGAATAATGCAGTAACCATTTAGTCAGTAATCTAACAAAAAGGGATAACAATATATACTCACATGTAGTTGGTGCAGTACAATTAAGATAATCAAAATTGTATACAAGAATGTATTATATAGAAAAAATGATTGTCAGGCTTACAGGTGTGGATCCTCTGGACCACTGCAGACGATGACGTAAGCCACTACCTGGGACCGGAGTCTAAGTGGTACCTGGTTTTCACCAGAGCCCGCCGCAAGGCGGGTTTAGACAAGCTGCGGCGTGGTACCACC
>CM033642.1:47843630-48009557 GCA_019512145.1 Engystomops pustulosus | reverse complement strand
GACAATCTCGTGGTCGCAGTCCAGGACAAGGTCAGGGCAGGTGACAGAGGTTGCAAAATCAGAATCGGTCCAGAGTCAGCAACAGGACGTCCAAGCAGGTAGGGTAGGGAACACAGAACACAGGACAGCCCGCACGAGGACACTACTGGTACACGGTGACACACGGAGGAGGGTAGGTAACACAGTTGAACCACGGAGGAGGTAGGTAACATTGGAACACGGAGGAGGTCAGTTAAACGTAGAACCACGGAGGACGGTCAGTAACACTGGAACCCGAGGAGGTCAGTAACACTGGAAAACGGAAGAGTCAGGTAACACTGGGAACATGGAGGGCGGAGGTAGGTTCACAGGAGACACAGGCAACGCAGAAGACACAGAATGCAGGAATCGCAGGCAAAATCGCAGAATAGCTTTCTCTCAGGCTGTGGGCACAAAGATCCGGCAGAGCTTGCGAGAGAGGCAGAGGCTTATATAGAATTAGTAAATGGCCAGCGCCAATTATGCGTTATGGCCCTTTAAATATCTTAGCGAGGTAAGGGATGCCGGCCACGGACCCTCTGGGAGGCACGGATGCACCCGCGATCCAGACAGGGATCCGGGGAGCACCCGTGCACATGAGTAGGATACAGTAGACTGATTCTTACTCTATGAGGTGGGAAAACAAATGTGGTTGCCTTGACTAGAGGGGGGCCTGGGTGCTGGCTTTGTGAGAAGGGGGGATTTGGGGATGTTGCTATTTAGAGAAAGGGGCCGGTGGGGTCGCTGGTATAGGGGAGGACATTAGGGAGGCTTGTATTTTACAAGTGAAAAACATGGGGGTTTTAGGCGAATGAGAAAGAATGAAATGAGAGTAGAGGCTGTGTACGATGGTTGTGTACATGGGAGTACGGCGTGTGAAAAAAAAAAAAAAAAAAAAAAAGGAGATAGGGTGAGGACTACATCAGATCCCCAAAGAGAGTATCCACAATCGAGTACTTGCCATTCCATTATCATTAAGACATGCAGGGAGAAGCCAATACGGAAGTGGGCGTGTTGATCCTCTCCATGCACCCGGAGTTCTAAAACAGTTTTCAGCAAACGTCATCCCAGCATACACAGTATAATTAAGAGACAATCCCATATTATTCTACCTGAGGTTATGAATTGCTGACAGGTTTACCTTCAAACTTATTCTATGTAAATGATGCTATTTTCATTATGATGACGTATGGTCTGTAAAGGGGGACAATTTTTTGCGACACCAACTGTACTAAATGCCTCGTCTCCACTTAGATCCCTAATTAATATAATACTAGGTTCCCATCAACTTAGTGCCTTAGTTATATCCAGTACCCAAACAGTGCCAAAATACAGTAGTATTTTGCAGGTGTGGATTCTCTGGCCAAGGTAGAAGTACAGAGACAGCAGACAATCTCGTGGTCGAAGTCCAGGCACAAGGTCAGGGCAGGGGTCATGGAGTAATTGTAGGATTCGGATAGGACAAGACGCCATGAAAAAGATAGAACTAACATGGACATAGTAAAAAAAAAAAAAGGCCAAGCAATAGAGGCACAGATGGTTCGACCTTTCGTCTTCAATCTGATGGACTAAAAAAAAAGGAAAAGGGGGGCGGGGAAATGGCCAGATTAATGAAAACCGCTGTCAAACAACCTAAATCCAATAAGAAAAAGCTCCTAACAGCAGGAAAGTTGTTAAGACGAAAGAAAACGTGAGGGCTATGAAAGGTCTCTCGGCAAGATACGTAAAGGAAGAGGGCTAAGAACGAAGAAAGTACGAAAAGAAAAGTGCGTAATGTGGATGGACATATGAAGGTTGCATCAGAAAGAACGTGACTCTTCAGCACGCTCCAGCAAAAATGAACGTGAGCAGATCAATCCGATAAAAAAGGATAGGCAACTGGAGCAATTAACCACAAGGATAAAACAAGGGAAGAATGGGGACAGGGAGAAAGAGGTCACAAAAAAGAGGGCTGGAAGACTCATGGATCGAAAAAAAAGGGGGGGGCACGGGGGGGAAAGGGAGAAAAAAAGAAAAAAAAAGAAAGGAAAGGGAAGGGGAAAAAGAAAAAAAGAAGAAAGGAAAGAAAAGGGAAGTGTGAAACGAATATTCAGAAATGAATAGGCAACTAAACTTACTTAGAAAGACTGCCAGACAAAGCAACAGGAGACCGCATCGCTTGGGCAACAAAGTAAATTTCCTATCGAACTAAAAAGAAAAAAAACGTAAACAAGACACAAACTGGCAACGCAAAAAATCAACAAATAATTCTGCAACTCCCGACGAGGACTAAATCACGCCTGAAGGCAGGGGGGGTGGCAAAAAATGTCGAGATAAGGAGGGAAAAAGGGGTCACTAAAACGAATCAGTTCGGATGTATGGGCTCGGCTTGGACAAAGGAAAGGGGCAAGCGTGTAATCTGGGGTCTAAAAGAATCAAATAACAGGAAACATTCCGAATTCAGATAAAGAAAGGCTGGTCCAGAGAAAAATTATGCTGTAAGGCAAATGGGGGAAAAAAAATACGATGGAAAAAAAAGAAAGGGGAAAATAAGACGTCATATACCACAAGAGGAAAATAGCCATAAAGGACCAGAAAAAGGAAAAAAGCTATATCGCCAAGAAATAAGAATATAGTGGATTATAAAGGGTGGGAGTCCAGTGAAAAAAGCCAAAAGGGGGGGAAAAAAGGAAGATTTGTATGGCGGGGTCTCTGAAAAAAAAGAAATATTGCGGGGAGGAAAAAACAGAAAAAAAATACGGGTACGATACAAAGAAAAATTCATATGTGTGGCAGGGAAAAAACGGCAGTGACGTAAGAGGGATAAAATAGACAACGCTCCTGGCCATCTTCGATGGCGAAATGGGAGAAAAATCTGGACCGATCGTAGCTTGCATAAAAGGTGCAACTAGATGGGGAAGAAAAGAAAAAGGAAAAAAAGTACAATTCAAAAAAAAAAAAAAAAAAAGGGACGGAAGTTCTAAAAGGTGTGCAAACGAGGGGCAGGGCAAAGATTAGAAGAAACAAAAATCGGGGAGAGGGAAAAAAAAACAAAAAGAAAAAAAAAAAAAATACACACAAAGAGTACTAAACGAGATTGTTGGCGGGCAAAAGCCGCAGCGCTCAGGGTAGCAATAACATCCCCATATATTGATCGCAAATGCATATAAAAAGACAAAATAAAGAGTAATGGGCTAACAGTTGTTTAAGCAGGAAAAAAAAAAAGCATATGGCGTGAAAGGTAGACGAAGTACTCCAGGGCTGTGCAAAATCACGAAAAGGGGAAAGGAAAGAAAAGGGTCTGAGTAGTAAAGAGGCATATAAGAAAACAAATCGGAATGCCGGAGAAAGTTAATCTAAGGATAAGAGATCACAAGAAGATAGTGTGGCGGGAGGATCTGGCTGGAAATAGGGAAACAAATAAGGAAAAAAAAGATAAAAAAATTATCCACATAAGCAAAAAAAGAAAAAAGGAAAAAAAAACATCGGACAGGAGATCCAAATTAATTCCATAAGAATCTAGTAACTGTGCAGGCTTTTGCATGGTATTGGATATCTCTGTGGCCAATAGTAGAAACTATAGCAGAAAGGACAAAAAAGGTCATAAAAAACCATCTCGTGGTCAAGTCCAGGCACAAGGTCAGGGTCAGGTGACAGAGGTGCAAACATCAGAACGGGTCCATATTCAGCAAGGCAAGTCCAAGCAGGAGGGTACGGGAACACAGCAACACAGGACAGCAGCACGGAGGAACACTGGTACACGGGACCAGGAGGAGCTAGGTAACACAGGAACACGGAGGAGGTCAGGTAACATGGAACACGGAGGAGGTCAGTTAACACAGAACCCGGAGGAGGTCAGTAACACTGGAACACGAGGAGGTCAGTAACACTGGAACAAGGAAGAGGTCAGGTAACACTGGGAACATGGGGAGGAGGTCAGGTTCACAGGAGACACAGGCAACGCAGAAAGACACAGGAATGCGGAATCGCAGGCAAATCGCAGAATAGCTTTCTCTCAGGCTGTGAGGCCACAAAGATCCGGCAACGAGCTTGCAGAAGAGGCAGGCTTATATAGAATTAGCTAAATGGCCACGCCAATTAATGCGTACTGGCCCTTTAAATCTTAGCGAGGTAAGGGATGCCGGCCACCGGACCCTTGGGAGGCACGGATGCACCCGCGATCCAGACAGGGATCCGGGGAGCACCCGTGACAATGATAGTGGATAAGTACATGATTCTTACTCTATGAGGTGGGAAAAACAATGTGTGTGTGGCTTGTATGAGGGGGGCCTGGGGTGCTGTGCTTTGTGAGAAGGGGGATTTGGGGATGTTTGCTTATTTAGAGAAAGGGGGCCGGGGGGGTCGGTATTAGGCGGAGGACATTAGGGAGGCTTGATTTTTACAAAGGTAAAAACATGGGGTTTTAGGCTGATGAGAAAGAATTTGAAATGAGAGTAGAGGCTGTGGTACGATGGTTGTGTAATTGGAGTACAGGCGTGTGAAAAAAAAAAAGGAGATAGGGGTGGCAGGACTACATCAGATTCCCCAAGTAGAGAGTATCCACATATTCAGTACTTGCCATTCATATCATTTAGAGACCATGCCAGGAGAAGCCAATGGAAAGTTGGCGTGTTGATTCTTCTCCATGCACCCGGAGTTTCTAAAACAGTTTCAGCAACGTCTCACAGACATACACAGTTATAATTAAGAGACAATCCATATTTTATTCTACCTGAGGTTATGAATCTGCTGACAGGTTACCTTCAACTTATTCTATGTAAATGATGCTATTTTCATTATGACTTGACGTTATGGCTTGTAAAGGGGGACAAATTTTTTTGTCGACACACTGTACTAAAATGCCTCGTCTCCACTTATGATTCCCTACATTAATATAACTCTAGGTTCCCCATCACCTAGTGCTATGTATATATCCAGTAATCCCAAACAGTGCCAAATACAGTAGTATCTTAGTAGATAAGATTGAAAAAAACACATAGCTTCACTCTGGTGCATTGGGTATTTATAGAAGCCATTCTAGTAGAGAATACTCTAACCAAATGTCACCTAAAGATGAAATTTAATATAATTATCAAACCATGTAGCAGTGGAGAGGTCTGCGAGCCAGGACCATGCTCCAAAAAATCAGATCACGGAGGGCCCTTCATTAACTAGTTTTAGTCACTGCAATCTTTTGTCGGACTGTGACAGGCCTTTTGGGGTGCTTGAAGCAGGTAATTTAAATCCTTCCCGACATTTGACGTACCTCTTACTGCCGGCGGGGCGTGCGTTCCGCAATATGCAGTAATAGTACGTCAAACTTCTAGCCGACACCGCCCTCTGACACCCTCGATCGGAATTTCTCTGACCGGGGGTTAAAACCCCTAACCACTCGATGGACCAAGGCGTCTTGTAGGGAATTACATGGAATCTGACCCTACCACGGCGCTAACGGGAGGGTCCGCGGCTACCGATCGGCAGCCTGGGGGCTGCGCAATCTTGGTCCGTGTTGTCACATAATTACGGGTACTAATCTGTATTACACGGTATTAGGTGAAGAATAGCTTGAAACAATCTCTCAGTGGATGTTTGTCAAGCTTAAACCGGTAAAGTAAAGAAAAAAAGTAAAAAAACACTAAATAAAAAACACTTGTTGTAATACAAATAGAATAATTAAATAAGTTAAAGTCCCCTAAACACAAGCATTCCCTATACACATCTTATAAAGTAAAAAAAAAAAATGCTGAAAAATCACAAAAAAAAACCCCCACATATTGGTATCGCTGCGTCCCTAACAATCGGACAATAAGTCAGAAACATTATTGGACCCGTACGGTGAACGCCGTACACCGTTATTTCGTAACGTTGTTAAAAACAAAACCCAAAAAACCTCCAAAAATGTAAATTTTTCATAAAATCCCTTTCACAAAAAATGTTCCCAAAAGAGTAATGAAAAAAAAGTTATGTTGCACAAAATGGTACCACTAAAAAGGACAAATAACCCATAAAACAACTAAGCCTTAACAACAGCCTGTCAACCAAAAAGTTATATCGCCGGAAAGATGGCATGCAAAACAAATGAGATTTCTTTAATTCGTTTTTTTCCTGTGTAAAATTGGAATATATAAAACATATATTCAATGAGGTCGGTAACACCGGTAATCGTTCGTGATCTATTAAATAAAAAGATTATAGTATTTTTAGTTACGGTGTACAACCCCAAAAATACAAAAAAAGAAACCAAAAATGACAATTTCTTTTCTCCAACATTAAAGAGTTAATAATATGTCATCAAAACAGCTACCGACCACTAAAATGAAGTATTGTAAAGTGCATCTCATGTCACAAAAAATAAGCCCGTATTGTCCAAATTGCACAAAAAATAAAGATATGTATAGCCATATAAGTGACAAGAATAATCTGCTCTGAATGGCGCAGCGCTCTTCGATGCCCTGGCGTTTGTGCCCCATACAGAAGACAAGGGGCTGCGGCGGGGTTACAGACACACAATGGGGTATTGGTGTATACGCAGAAGGGATTGGGTATCAATTTTGTGGAGCAGTTGTTTGTTATTTTGTATCCATGAGCGAAATTGGACAGTTTTTATGAAAAACCCATTCATTTAGCCAAGAACAAAATGGGAAGAAGAAAAAATGGGCGTGTCAAGGAAGGTAAAAATCGTGGCTTCGGCGTTAAGGGCGTTACAGGTGGGTTGTGAGCTAGACTGTGGCGCAGGCGACCCCTTTTTGTGGGCCGCGGTGCGAGCTTCCATTAGGGGGCTTGCTGTCGGACGTCTGTACATGATTCGGAACCGAGCGCCGTAATTAACTTTGTAAATTGTGTTGCAAGCACAGTAAGGCCCTAAGATGCATCACTAAAAAGATGCGGAACCTGTGGACCCGGAGGAGGGGCAGGACAACAGTGATGTGTTTCTGGTGTACAGTCTTAGTGAATAAGCCGCACGCTGCAGTATAGTAGGACAATGCACATCTCTGTGACACCTCCCGATGAGCAGGCTGTGGGGTAAGTCTGTGCCCCACTCTGACAAAAGCTTCTATCTTGCGGTCTGGCATTTTGCTCTGGACTATCGGTGGCCTGGCCAATTCCTTAAAGAGTTAATAACATGTAGTTGGGGCTTCATCTTATATCGGAAAAAATGATTGGGAATAAGTGTCATGTGGGCCACTGACAAAATGGGATAAAAAAACAAAGCCAAGAAAAAAAAAAATATTAAAGCCTAATGTCCCTTCCAGCATTACACAGCAATAAGACCTCCAAATGAGATGGTGAAGTGAAATTAGAGCGAGATGCTCTGCTAATTCCACTTCCCTAACAACTCACGAACGTACAGCGGAAGCCGGCGTATCGTGAAAGCTGCATATGAATGGCAGAAATGTGGATACAGTATGTCGTGTTATCAATAAAATATGTTATCGTGTGTCCCCGCTTCAGGGGAGAGCGGCAGTAATGGTGCGCCCAGCACAGTGCAGGAGTGAAGGATAAGGAGTTTCAATTATTGATATCAAAGACGGAATATGAAGGAGCTCATAGGTAAAATGAGTTAGAGCCGAGAGTTTCACCGAGACGCTGATGCACCACCCGGCGGTCGAAAATGGAGTCCAAATGGGAGTAGGTAAATTAAGCAGTGTTCTCCCCAGAATCAGATTTGCGGGGGACAAATTGTGTGAAATTAGGTTCATGATGCTTTATTTAAGGTTATTTAAGTTGGAAGGTTTTATTATTAATGTGCACCATAAAATAAAACACGGTGCTCACAGCTCCTGTTCACGCTGCCGGCCCTCTAAAAAAGTAGAAAATGGTTAAAGCACGGCGCTGCGGCTGCCAACAAAAAGGCAGTAAATGGCAGGAGAATCTCCGCGATGGATGCATTTAAAAGTCATTCCGAGTGCAGTTAGTCCAAAAGCAATCGCGCTGTTGCGTTGTAAAATAAACACGACGGATTTATTTGTTGGTGACACCTCAGGAGTCCCCTAAGACAGGGCACTGGGCTTACTATTCGTAGACATTGTTATTCATTACATATGCAGCAAGGGCTGTGTATGAACCACTGTGGGGGTTGTTGTAGCTTCAATAAAGCTGTGATATACGAAATTAGCAACAAGTCGTGGTATACAGTCAGGTAAGGGTATATTGTGTTTGGGGAAGTGGGGCGGGTAAGCGAGCTCAGTAGCCGCAACCATAATAGCAAGCTTGTTACTTGAACGTGTCATAAAGTGTGTAAATAGTGAGGGATGGGGTAAATATGTATAGTTTGTCATTGCTTGTTTTAAACACGATTACAAAGGATTCGATATTTCTCACATGTATTCTATGTTTATATATTTGGTGATTTCACCCGCGGTCTACATTGTTATCAAAGGGTGTGGGGCTTGTTTGTTTTATCACTTGGCTCCGGCACAAGTCCCATAATTTTATTGTTTTGCCTAGTACTGGTGATGGCGCACATCTGCGTCGCTCCGCACTAAGGGGGCTAATACTGATATCGCTGGCACTTCTTGTCTATGGAAACATCCATCTAATTTGGTATGTTTCGGTAGCATTGCTTGCAATGGAAGGTTATCGGTATGGCGGGGGACAAAGGTCTACTGCCTACGGGTTTGAATATATATCTATAGACGTGTAAATTTGTACCACGAATGGCAGGCAGTATCCCTTAGTTCTGTGGGTTGATTCTGTTCTGGGCCAAAAGCTGATTGGCACTGTGCCATAGGTTATCTTACATCCTCTCGAGTCTGCTTGTTATACGTCAGTGGGCAAATGCTGACACACGTCGCTTATTTCTACGACATCGGATCAAACTGCATTACTTAATCAGCAAGCTGTCAAACCACATTGTACCTGGCCCTCTCTGGCGGATGCACTGTGGCCTTGGTATCAGTTGGGAGCACTTTACTGGGGCTGGCCCAGGACGTCCAAGCAGGAGGGTACGGGAACACAGCACACAGGACAGCAGCACGGAGGAACACTGGTACACGGGAACACGGAGGAGCTCAGGTAACACAGGAACACGGAGGAGGTCAGGTAACACTGGAACACGGAGGAGGTCAGGTAACACTAGAACACGGAGGAGGTCAGGTAACACTGGAACACGGAGGAGGTCAGGTAACACTGGAACACGGAAGAGGTCAGGTAACACTGGAACACGGAGGAGGTCAGGTTCACAGGAGACACAGGAACGCAGAAGACACAGGAATGCAGGAATCGCAGGCAAATCGCAGAATAGCTTTCTCTCAGGCTGTGAGGCACAAAGATCCGGCAAGAGCTTGCAGGAAGAGGCAGGCTTATATAGAATTAGCTAAATGGCCAGCGCCAATTAATGGCGTACTGGCCCTTTAAATCTTAGCGAGGTAAGGGATGCCGGCCACCGGACCCTGGGGAGGCACGGATGCACCCGCGATCCGAGACAGGGATCGCGGGAGCACCCGTGACAATGATAGTGGATAAGGTACATGATTCTTACTCTATGAGGTGGGAAAACAATGTGTGTTGGCTTTGTAATGAGGGGGGCCTGGGGTGCTGGCTTTGTGAGAAGGGGGATTTGGGGATGTTTGCCTTATTTAGAGAAAGGGGGCCTGGGGTGCTGGTTATTAGGAGGAGGACATTAGGGAGGCTTGATTTTTACAAAGGATAAAACATGGGGGTTTAGGCTGCATGAGAAAGAATTTGAAATGAGAGTAGAGGCTGTGTACGATGGTTGTGTGCATTGGATTACAGGCTGTGTGAAAAAAAGGAGATAGGGGTGCAGGACTACATCAGATTCCCCAAGTAGAGAGTATCCACATATTCAGTACTTGCCATTCATATCATTTAGAGACTTGGCTACTGGAGGAGCACTGTGACTTGGCTACTGGAGGAGCACTGTGACTTGGCTACTGGAGGAGCACTGTGACTTGGCTACTGGAGGAGCACTGTGACTTGGCTACTGGAGTTGCACTGTGACTTGGCTGCTGGGAGCACTTTTCATAGATGGCAAAATACCTTTTAGTTTTCAGATTTTTATCTTTTAAAATGTATGAAATCTTTTTCACCTTTTTCTATGGTGTTCTATGGTTACATTTGATCTCTTGATCGCATTGCATGATGTACTGCAATTTCTTTTCTAATAATTAAAGTTATAATAATCAAAATGTATTATTATAATTAAAAGTATTTTTTATTGTAGTGTATCATATCTGTCAGTCAGGCTATTAAATGCATTTTTGAGCTGGTAAACCGAGGGGGGCTTTGTTAGATTTCTGGTTTCCTTTGCTACATTTTGGTAATTGTGTTTAGGGGGCCAAAGGGAAGGTGGAGGGAACCCCTGAACCCCTTCCTTTTATCTTTTTTCTTAGAAGTAGCAGTTGCCTTTGACCACTGCATCTGAGGTTAAACGACCCTGATTCAAGTTATTTTCAGTCAAAGCTTTCCTACTGCTAATCACGTTGGTACAATGGCAGTATCCACATGGATATGTCTGTCACTTAGCGCTGACTATTAATTACTCATAGAGGATATGCCTCTATTTTTTACTAACTTTACCTTGGCTTACACGAAAACACCCTTCATGTGAATACTGCAGCCAGTCACTAGTATCAGAGGTGAAACTTCTGGAAAACCCCTTTATGAAAATGTTCATTATACAGCTCCAGAACCCTTACAGTTATGCAGTTATGTTCTAGGCTGCTTACTATATCTTGGTAGGCTTTTTTTTTTTTCTAAAGAAGAACAAACAAAAAATGCCAATGGCAAACTTTTGTTTACAGAAGTCTCCAGTCACTTTGCTATTGGTGTCTTTATGTTGGCAGTGCGGTATGTAAGTATCTCTGTTTTCTAGAAAAGCCGAGCAAATGTTTGGGAAGCAGGAGGTGTGGTCAGTTGTTCCAGAGAGAGATCGCGAAAGAAATTTATGATGATGTCCTCTTCTTCCTACAAAAAACGAATAAGGTACCTAGTTTTTATATATCCTCAACATTTTTTGGGACCTTTTAAAAAGTTTTTTGTGCCTATAAAACATGATATACTAACACCCTTTTTAATTAACTGGAGAGCATCCATTCATGAATGGTACTGAAATCTAAGTGCCTATTCTAGATTGCTAGTCTCTACCAACGGGTTTTGTATAAGTATTAGTCCCTTTTTATGGGAAGTTGATCAATTTAATGTACCGATACTGCAGGCACTTTCGAAAAACAAACTGACTGACATTACATGCTTGTTATGTATAGATGAACAGATCCAAACTTTTGGGTTTGGGAATCCTTCATTTGCCAACTCTGCGACCTGATAACATGTTTGTTGGTGGGCAGCCAATTAGACGCTTACATCCTAGGAAAAACTACGGCATTGCGGGTGATTGGCCAGGTGGATATTGGGTGGAACAAATGAGGGGAGATTTATCAAGCAGTGAAAGTCAGAACATTTCCGGTTGCCCATGGCAAACCAATCACAGCGTCAGCTTCATTTAACACCAGTGCTCATGAATATTTTAAAGAAGGGAGCTTTGTGATTGGTTGCCATGGGCCAAATTGGAAAATATTCTACTTTCAGACTGCTTTGATAATCTGCCCCATAGGTTGCCTGAATGTCTAGGTTAGGCGGCGCTGCCAAATGGAGGACGCCAAACTAAAGTTCGGGTCCGCTAATCCTACTTATAGTCTATTAAATCAATTGCAAAAGTAAATTCTCTGTTTTACAACCATTAGTGTAATGCGCCATTCAGTAAGCAAAACATTGAAACCTCGTTATACACAAAAAAAATTCATCTATAACCCTATGTGCTTCTTTTTCTCCACTGATTGGTTCCTTTTCGATTCCCTACCTTTCCAACAGACATTTCAATGATAAACACTCTCTCTCGGACATCCATCTTTGGGGACACATTCTTACTACCCGGGCCCATTCGCATTCCAGACGGCGTGTTTGTCTCTGCACAGGATTCGGGTCCGGCTGGATATTAGAATGGCGAGTATCTTCCGTCCGTCCACAGGTGGCGGCTGCAGACTGCCTGAAAAATAATCTTAAATCGTCCCCGGAATGCCACCATCCCATTAGAATGTGAATGTGAGCGCTCCCCCAACACACAAGTTTCGGTTTTTAAAAATGCGGCGGTTTTTCCGATACGTCGGGTTTTCGTTCGGAGCCCCCACGCCCCCCCTATTTCGCTCGCTCGCCCTGATCGGTCCCCGTGCGACATCACTCATCGCTTGCAGCCACCAACCCGGGGCAATTCATTTAACAAGCGGGAAAATCGAAATATGCGGGTAACGACGCGGGAAAACGAGATCGGGTCCTTGTAATGACCCCCTTGTGTGTCCTAAAGACAAAGTGGTGCTCATCAAGTGCCAAATTCCTGGGAGAGGGAAGAGAGGGTAATGAGGAGGTTACTTTTTCCCAACTACCTTATTGAGAGTATCATTTTCGTTTATGAACTGTATGGAGAGATAGAGGAAGCATAATCCATGTGTTGTGTATTACATCACCACCAGTTCTGGAAAACTGAGAATTAGAAATGAAAAAACTGTTAAAATAAAGAACACAGGACATACATTGCACCATAAATAGTATGCATGGGTGGTAGCCTATTCCTGCAAAGTTAGCCTGAAGGTAGGTAATATATTAAGAGTTCTATTGGGGCACATTAACTAAGGACTTGGGCCAGTAGTTTTCTATGGTCGACTTTGCACCTTCTTTTATGTGCAAACTGCGGCCACAGTATTTAGAAGTGTCCGTGCCACAATTGTGCCATGCAAAACCTTTAGTGGCGCATTTCTTCCACGCAAACACAAATTTGGTCACTGGGCATTTGCGGTGCACAGTCCGAACCTGCGCCACATTGTCATGCAGAGGCCGCAGAAATGTGTTGCATGTGCCCATGTAAAGGTGCACCCAAAAATTTGGTGCAACTCTGCTGTACGGAGCTGTTCAGGGTGAGTCCAGATTCTCATGACAGAAGGGCAGCCACAATTCATTAATCTTGGGACACCCCTGCCACACCCACACCCACGGCAAACCTTGTCACGTTAGTGTTGTTTTTGTATTACGTGTCTTAGTAAATGTGCCATTAGCTTGGTCACTTTCGATCAAGCATTCCAAACCACCCTTGCGTAACTAAATGATGGTATATCGGACTAGGAACATAGCCAAAGCAGAGTTGAGGAAACGCAACGTGCAAGCTCTGACAAAAAATATTTTTCTGGATAACATTGAGCCATGTTTACCGCGTCCAAACGACATTTGGTAAGACGGTCCTACTATCTTTTTCGCCTCTTGTTTAACTCCCGTTTTTTATGCTTGTTCCCTATTTTTCTCCCCTGCTTAATACCATGCTACAAGTCTGTGTTTTTTTTTATTATACTCCACCCCATAGTACTGCCCTCAGTTGTTTCCCCAGTTCCAATATTTATTCCCTTTTCCCCCTCCCCCCCCCCTCTTTTTTTTTTTTTTCCCCCCCCTCCTTCCCCCCCCCCCCCCTTCCCTTCCCCCTTCCCTCCTTTTCCCCCCCCTTTTTCTTCCCCTTCTCTTTTTCTCTTCCCCCCTTCTCCACTTGCTAGTAATGCCCCTGTATGGATAATCCAATTGGTGTTGCTCGAGTATTGTAAGATTTAATTATTTTGAACCCTATGCAGTAAGTATACCCGACATACTAATGTGACAAATATGTGACGAATGAATGCATATCAGTTGGCTTGATTCTGTTAGCCCCGTGTGAGTTATGAGTATTCCTCTATCTGCTAGCGTGCCATAGTCAACTGGATGGATTTTTTTTCTGATATGGATAAAGAAGATGACTCATTTGCTTTGAAAGAGCACAATCGAGCTCTGGAAAAAGATTTGTTGAAACGGAAGAAAAGAAAGGAAACAAAGCGAATGCGTGAAAGGAGTCAACCGCGAAAAAATCGGGTCTGTATGTATAAACTTTAATAATTTTGACTGGTTATGGACTGTTAGCTAATCTGTCTTTTCTATTGTATAAAGCTGTTCTTTTATGTTTTCTTCTAGATTTTTCTGGAGAGCTTCATGAAACTGGACAGTTACATCCATGTCTACTTGGATGGAGCGGTTGTACAGTCAGTAGCATGACAATCGATTGCTAATAGGCTAGGACAGACCAGGTGTCCTCTTACCATTTCTTTATTTGGAGGAAATCGTGGAAACCCAAGGGGGTCAAAAGCTTTGTAAACCTCTTTGACCCAATGTGATTCTGAGAAAAACCGCTACGCTGATGTGAATCAGCAGTCCATTCGTTTAGTGATTTCAGGATGGTTGGAAATCGCAATTATTGTTACATTTGGGTGTAAGTTAAGGTGATTTGGATGATCATTGCTTTGTGTAAAACAACAAATATGACATATTGATTATTGGTATATTGCTTTTGGTAGTGTCCATAATCAGCTATAATTTTTTACATTTTCTTGAAGACATATCTTCTGTTTTTAGGTTCTACTCCGCTCGAGTTGTTTAAATTTTTGTAGAGGATTAAAGGCCAGAATTCATGATGAGAAAAAATCATAAAAGATTTTATTCTGAAGGTGAGTTAGCCACTGACCTAAGAGCAGAGGATGATACATACATGAATCTTTTCAGGCCAGGTGGCGGGGTTACAATAGAGTGACCAAGCTGCTGGTCTCTTTAAACAGGATCGTAACTTTAGTGTTGATGGTGAATACCACCATTTGAAGACTTTGCACACATTATCAGCTTGGACAATGCGAGCGGCTACACTTGATGCAGGAAACATCAAGTAAACAGTCAATAGTGTAAGTCAATTCATTCGATGAAGTGAGCAAAGGGACAAGCAGGAAAGATATTTAGGGTTACTGGTTTCTTCTTCTTTTATTAGCTGCTGGAGAAAAGCAGGGCCGTGACGTGAACGAGGAAAAGGAGGAAAGCTCGAAAAATTTAGATAGAAGGGAAAGGAAGCAGCGTTCACAAAGCATGTTTAATTAAAGCAGAGCGCCGCCTCTAGAACTAGACAGCAACTGGAGGAGGTAAGTCATAAACACATGGAAAACTTGGAAACAGATCCCTAGGAGAACATCTTGTAGGGGTCATTAAGAGGCGGAAAAATCAAAGTGTGCTCTTCAGGAACCCTGGACTTAACACAGAAAGCATTACCCTTGGACAGGTCCAGACGCAGTGCAGAAAGGATCCAGTACAGCCTGACAGTGGAAGCATAGCATTAGGCCATTACCCCCATGCTAAATAGTTTGACAGGGTGATGTATACCCGATGTAGAATGTTAGTGCTCGCAAAATCATTTCACGTTGTCAGTGAGGGTAAGCAGTTCGCACTGTAGACGGAGATGAAACCAGGAAACTTTCCCCTTTTTTTAACCATCCCTCAACATTGTCCCCCTAGCGGAGGAAGAGAAAGTGAGCAAGCCATGGGTGAGCCATAAGGGGGTCCTGGGTGATAGAGAAGGAGAGTTGGGCTTCCCAACCAGTTGTCTGAGCCTTGCGCCAACATACGCAACAGTACGCAAAGCGGAGCGGGACCTCGGAGGGGGAAATGTATCTGTATGAATTGGGGAGGGCTTTGTATTAGCCCATTATGGTCCCTGCACAGAGCTGTAGCGAGCGTTGCCCCTGTCAAGATGAAACCACCGTCTGAGCATACAATATCTGAGCGGCCAAATAGTACAAAGCGGGGAGATGCCTCAATACTTAGGGGCCAGGAGCAGAGGCAGACTTAAAGCGTGGAGCCTCCTTGCCAAATAAAAGGACCTGAGGATGATATGTAGACGCTGTGAATAGGCTCTTGGGTAGCACTACTGGGGCAGGCATGCTACAAGTTACAAAAATTTAGGAAAGGAAGATAATTTTTAACGATATTAATACGCATGTATAGGGACAGGAGAAGTGTATTCCAGGCATTCAGGCGAGATTCAGTGGCCGTATCAATGGATCGAGTTTAACTCTGGTAGGCCTATAAAGGGATTAAAAACATGACCCTACCTGGACCGGGACAGGATCGAGGGCGATTTACCGATTGCTGTATCCGAGGAGAGGGAAAAGGATACGATTTTTCCCAATGTAGTCTTGACGGCGAGTATCATTGGCATACATAGAAAAAGTTCTCTGTAATGAGTACCTCTGGAAAATACCGTAAGGCTATCTGTCAGCGAATAATTGCCACTGCGAAAGGTTCAATGGCAACAAACGGAAACTAAGAGTGGGAAAGCGGCAACCCTGCCTAGTGCCCCCAAGCCATAGGGGGGGGGATGTTAAGGGTAGTTTTACCCTGGCCTTCGGAGATTGGTACAAGAATGGACTAGAGCCACGGAATCGAGGACCCACGGGCTCAGTATCGACAGGAGGGCCCATAAGTAGGGCACTCAAGAGTCAAAAGGCACTTGCAAGTTGTCCAGGGACATATAAACCAAGATCGGCTGAACCTCCCACCTCTGCTACTTGAGATGTAATCTTGTTGTTAATGTTGGTCCCTTGCAGCATAAAGCGTGTTGGATACGGGTGTACCACGACAAGATCTCTTATTAAGTCTAGTATTGATAGTATTTGCCAGTATTTTAATGTAGAATTTAAAAGGGAGATGGGGGTAGGAGTCGGGAAGTAGTAGGGTCTTTCCAGGTTTAGGGAGGACCACACTAAGGGACATCGCACATGGAGAGTCGAGAAGAAAGCCTAAGTCCACCTTAGCAGGAGTGGAAAACTATCTTTATAAACAGTCTTTCAGCCAGTCAAATTCAGATGATTGTGCTGTGATAAACGCCAAAGGGAGTTTCATCCGTAAAAAACTGTTCATCTAGGGGCGAGGCAGATGGTCTGGCGCCATAGGGAGACCGAATGGATACCACAAAAAAACCTCATTATAGCTGGAGTCGAGACCCCCAAGGCTCCACCTGCATCGCATAAAGGGGGCAGAAGCCCACACGGTCGTTCGGATCATGAGAGATATGCTAGAAGCTCCGATTTTATCCCATATTAAAAAAGGGACGATTATTGGACATTTTAAAATAACTAAATCATCAGACTTCAGTTTGTACTTGTTTTATGACTGAAAAGGACCTTAATTGTAATCATTCTCGGAGTCAGGTATTTTTCAGCTGATCAGAGTGTTTCATATTGGTCAGATACGAGAACGTTTGTTTTGGCTGACAGTGCGTTTGACCAAATTTACAGTGGAATCAGAAAGGATCCGTATGTGCAAGGAAATTTATGCTGACTGCTTGAGGTTTGACCCATGATATTGTAACTTGTGAGAATTTGAGTTTAGAAGTAATGAATTTATTTTATACATTTACATTATGCAGATGACAGCGACTCCTATATGTATCCACGCTCAGATTTTAATTTCTTTTTGTATTACTTCTTTTTATTTAGCTTATAAGTCAAAGGTCTAATTCACACCAGTGGATATTGTACAGTTGAAGGCCATTGACATTTTTTAAAACCGATGTGGCTTGAGTTTTGTAGGCCTGGCGGGTCAAAAACCCATGGTGGAAAAGCCCAACAGATACATTTTGGACAGGAAAAGACTAAAATTGTAAGATATCAATTGACACATCAATGTGTGGTTGTTTTTTTTTTGCAGAATGAATGTCAGGCATCATCATGTTAAGGGCAAGAAACACTCAAAAAAAGTCCAAAAAAGCAAAGTAACATCCCAGGTCGCAACCCCTGCGGAATGGAAAAGAAAGAAGGTCCCTGACAATATCTGCCATGGGATATCACTGGAGCAATGGAGAAAGTAAGTGCCATTAACTCTTCCTGGTACAGTCTTCATAATATACAATATAATCTATTTAAGGATGACAAACCGAAATCGGTCCCGTAAGAATAGTCTTTATGCAAGTAGTAATTATTAAGAAAATTAAGGCTATGAGAGGCACACAAGTCATCAATATACAGTGGATAACGGAAAAGCATCAGGACCCTCTTTGTTTCAGCAGCCAATTTTGGTAAAAGTCAAAAATGTCCTTTTTTTTGCCTAATCAATGTGCACTGTGCCATATCCGGACAAAAAATGGAAAAATATATTTTTAGGTAAACAAGGAAAGAAAAAACTGAAATATCACTTGGTCACACTTATTCAGACCCTTTGATCAGTATTGAGTAGAAGCACCCTAACCGTTAGGAATGATTGCAAACAAGTTTTCACACTGGATTTGGGGATTCTCTGCCTCTTCCTTTGCAGATCTCTCCAGTTCCTCAGGTTGGATGGGTGAACGCTGGTTGGAGAGCTATTGCAAGCTAAATTGGCGGTTAGGTTCTGACTGGACCCAGTCAGAGAATGTCCAGAGATGTTCTGAAGCCACTGCTTGTTATTTTAGCTGGGTGCTTAGGGCAATTGTCATGTTGGAAGGTGGAAACCTTTAGCCCAGTCTGAGGTTCAAGAAGCAAATCTGGACAGAGGTTTCTCCAGGAAAATCTCTGGTAAGTGGCCACATTATCTTTCCTTGTAACTGCAATGCAGTGTGCATGTCCCTGCAGCTGAAAAACACTCAATAGCGGATGTCACCACCATGTTTCACTGTTGGGATTGTATTTGGTAGATGATTAGCAGTGTCGGGTTTTTCTCCACACAATCCAAAAAACTACTAGAACTAACACCAAAAAGGTTCAATCAGTCATCAGACCAGAGAATCTATTTCGAGTCTGGAGTCCTCCGTGTGGTTTTTAGCATACGTAGCAGCTTTATATGTCTGAAACTGAGGAGATGCTTCCTCGGCACTTTGCCATAAAGGCCATGATTGGTGGAGGCTGGCAGGATAGTTGACTTGGTGGTTTGGAAAGTTATTACCTCTCCTTACTGCATCTCGGAGCTCAGGCCACAGTGGTCTTGGGGGTGGCTTACCTCCTCACAAAGGGCTTCTTCTTCCCAAAATGCTAGTTGGCTGGACGGCCAGGTCGCGGAGAAGAAAAGATGTGGTCATCTAAAATGTGTGTCCATTAAAGGAGTATGGAAGGAGACTGTGCTCTTAGGAACCTTGAGTTCTGTGGAAATTCTGTGGTTAACCTTGGCCAGATCTTTGCCTGCCACAATTCTGTTTTAGCTCCTTACAAGGAGGGGGGTGGTTTCTTAGACCTCATGATTCATTCTGCGTGACATTAACGGAGTCTTATATACACAGTGTGTTGGGACTTTACCTAATAAAGTCCAATCAGTTTTAATTTAAATACATAGCTGGCTCCAATGAAGTAATAGAACCATCTCAAGAGGATCAGAAGAAAATGGCAAGTGGGTGTGGTAAAGTATCATAGAAAGGGTCTGAACAACTTATGACCATGTGCTATTTAGGTTTTGTTTTTTGTTTAATGAATTAGCAAAATATCTACATGTCTAGGGTTTTGCTGTCAGGATTGAGGTGCAGAGTGTATAGTAATGAGCTAAAAAAAGAACGTTTTGTTGATCTTGCAATTGGCTGCAATAAACAAAGTGTGAAAAATTTACAGGAGTATGAATACTTTCCGTACTCATGTGATGTCATTTAAATGCTGTCAGGAAATAATCCAGGTAAAACAATTGAGAAAAATTGAAGAAAGAACGTTTTCAGGACAGGATGTACAGGACTAGGTATAGAAATACTGTGAAGTTGGTTTAAAATATACAATAACTTATTGAAATATAATGACAGTTACCGAGAGGCTACTGGGTGCGGAGTAGTCCTGGCTCCCATGCCCGCTCGGCTAGTATACGCACCCAGCAGCCCTCTGCATTTAATTTACCGTATATACTCGAGTATAAAGCCAACCCAGTATGAAGCTGAGGCCCCGAATTTTACCACAAAAAAACCTGGTAAAACCGATATATTTTTTTTTTATTACTCAAGTATCAGCCGAGTTGGGGTTGTCAGCACATTTTTTTGTGCTGAAAAAACTGCGGCTTAAATAAATTTCTAACAACTAGGTTCCAGGATTATAAGCTACAGATTAGGGACAGAAGACATCACATCTACAATGATCGTAGATTCATTATGGTAAGGTTTCACCTTTCAAAAGGAGTCAAAAACAATGTGTTTATTCTTGTTTCCATGATGTGTACACCAACCCCCAGTGTCCATTCCATGGGAGTCCTTGATCATAAAGGAATATGCCTGCCAGGACACTGTACTGATAACGGGGAAGAAGGGTCTTCTTGCAAATGATGTTCTGTATTTAAATCCGATATATCATTGTGAAGTGAAAATGTAAATGGCCTTAGGAAGATAATAGGATGTACATTGTATTCTCTCAGTGCCAGCATTGATCACCCTTCTACATGTAAATCCCATTGCTCGTCTACACTAAGAATTGAACCTGACAGCATCTTAAGCCTGAGCAAAAGGCATTATTTATAGAAGTCCTAAGATTGGAGTTACATAAATAGATAAGGTGACCTGATCACGGAATAGGTAACCCAAAATATCCCGCTTGTCAGGACTTGGGATTGATCAGTCAGGTTATGTGGAGAAATACACATCAGTGCCCCCTGCTCGTCCTATGACTGGTGTCCAGGGCGCATCATCCACATATGGTATCACAGAACCTGGCAAACTTGGATGGGGTTACCGGGAGGAATCACATAGAGATTTCTATTTATTCATTGTATGTGAATAATATTAGTGTACTGATTAACATTAAAGAAAGAAATGAGGTTGCCGCTCTGTGCAAGTTTTGTGGCCTCTTTAGAAACTAATCGAGAGCAATGCATCTGACAGTAAGGTATATTATATCAGTCATAATCTAACCTTTTAATGTATCCTTAAACAACTCAGGTGTCACATTCATAAAGAAAGATTTACATTATTCCTCCAGGTCTATCCATAGCGGTAAGGCTTGTGCTCCATGCTACTCTTGTAACTAAAAGGATTAGGTTTTGGCAGAAGTTGGAAAACCGCCATGACTTTGCATTGTTTTGGTTGTTATCACCTACATTCATTTATTTAAGACCTAATCACAAATGGAAATCGTGGGTAGGCAGACCGGTATTAAGACAGAATCCGCATGATTGGAACTTATGGTTATTATTATAGAAACCGACCAGAGGCACAATGCGTTTCGGGGCAGTCCCTAGGAGTGAACAGTATGGGGAGGCCTTCCAGAGAGATGGTTGTAGGAGCTGTAACGGGTGTTTTTTTTTTTTTTTATAAACTTGTTGTTGTTGGGGGAAACACTTAAAAGGTCTCATACACTTGAAAAGGGGGTGCTTTGCAACCCGATAAATGTTGTGCCGAAGTGAAGGAGTCCTTTTAAAGTGTCCCCTCAACAACATTAAAAAAAAAATATATAGGGGGGTAAACAAAAATCCCCCTTGACAGTCCTACAATCAGCGCTTTTGGAAGTGCCTCCCATACTGTAAATGTAGGGAAATTGGGCTTCTGAGCGGTCATAATAAAAACCATTCATTCTACACACTCATGTGATTCTTGTCTTATTACGGTGTCCACCCACGATTTCCATTTGTGTTTGCTTCAACGACACACATTTGGCCAGTGTGCTACTGAGTAGGGGCGTTAAGTTGAGGGGGTGCAGAGGTTGCGATCTCACCCGGGGGCCCAAGAGGTTTAGGGGGGCCACTTTTTATGGGGTCACTTCCCATATGAGAAGACTATAACTATAAATCATACATTATAGTCGGGGGGCCTGTCACAGCTGCACTGGGGGCACATCCGCTTCTAGTTACGCCCACATGCTACTGAGGATCGAAGAACCCCCGGAAGGCAGACCATTTGGTATCAATAAGAGGCGAAATTTAGAGTTTAGAGCCTAAAATCTTGCACAACACATCTGGTGAGCCATTTCTCCACTTCTTTCAAGCATAAGATACAACTTATTACAGAAATACTACTCTATGAGCGGCTTTATGTCTCCCCTTTCCAAATATTTAAGACATTCAGAGACAGAAGGAAGAGAATCACCACATCGCTCACAAAAGAGAAGAGAGAAACCATCGGAGTCAGGCTCGGAGGGCTCATCGCTGGGTGATTCAAGGTAGTAGTAGTAGCTACCCACGGCTTGGCTTTTGATGGGGGGACTACTATGCGGCAGTGAGTTGTTATTTGCTGTCTCATTATGTCCAGATCATAGCTCCAGGAAATCAAGAAGACAGAAGAAGAAGATAGAGACAGGAAGCACGAAGAATAAGAAGAAGAGACACAAATCGTAAGCTCCAGGGGCGTAACTAGGATGGGCTGTGTGTATATGCAAGCCCTCTCATGGCTCCCCCCTTCCCATTAGAAATATGTACATATTGACACCGCTAAAGGGCTACACCGTGGTTCTAAACCTTTCTAATGCTTGTGACCCCGCAATACAGTTCCTCATGCTGTGGTGACCCCCAACCATGCAACTCGCAGTAAAAACACAGTTTAAATGCGTCTCCCAATGGTTTAGGCGGACCCCGGTTTTGGTAGTTCGACCCCCGCTGGGTCCCGACCACAGGTTGGAATCCAGGTTATACACTGATACACCACACATTTATGTACTCATATAATTAAATAAATACACACTCATACTAAGTTCATATTATACAAATGAAATGTACACAAAACTGCATATACACACATAGAGCATATATACAACCTTACAAACATCTAGCCATGTGTACACACATATGCAGCATCTACACCATGAACAAGACAAATAAATACAGTATTTACGGACATACATATGGTTACAGCACGTACCTACAAAGGGGCGGTAACATTTACTAAGGACTTTGCCGCCACACTTTTAGGGGGGCGTGGCCGTTTAGAGGGACAAACGATTCAGACGAGGGCGCATTAACTTTCAAAGTGGGGTCAAATGCCCTATGTTAGAAGGTGCCCCACAAAAAGATGATGAACTCGGGGAAGGGCACATTCACGATTTCTGGAACACAATCTTAGTGAATCCTTAGTGCAGGATTATACAAGGACATATGATATTTTAGTAACTCAGTAATAAATGTTCCCGATAGAGTTATACACACCCTGTATACACACTAGACCATATACACCACATACAACAGTATATACACACACATACAGCGTACAGTACATAACATCCATGTAACACAATAACATTATAAACATAACACAGATACATCATGTACACACCAGTATACCACACATACAGCAATACCACTGGAATTCAGTATGTCCTCTCTTCCCACATTCGCATTGGCTGCCCACGTTGACTGTGGAAGATGTTGCATTGTACAGTGGCTGCGCATGAATATGTTCATAACAGGGCACATCCTCCTAACTTCAGAGGGGTGGCAGGTCAGGTCAGGCCCCATGTTGTAAGCGTAACAGAAAGTACTTGGTAGATGTTCGAGTAACAAGGAGAAGCCAACAATAAAACATGGTTACTCTTTAGCGAACAGTCCTGAGAGTGAAGTGGAGAAGGGAAAAGACCGGATAAGAGAGAACAAGAGAACGAACAGATGAATGAAAGAGGGGATGAAGGACAATGGACAATGACCACAAAGACGCAGAGTCCTGCAGATGGACGCAGCAGATCGCTGACCCAACAGACAACCACACACCGCCGAAGGAGAAAGTGAGTGTTTTAACACAAAGTACAACTAGTTGTGGTGTATTTCTTGTACAACACATCGAGAAACTTTAGTATCTTGTAGTGTAATTAGTTACATTAGCAATTATATAACAAAAATATCCATAATCCCCCACAATGTAAACTTTGAGGGTCACTCAGAACAAATCAGCACCATTCAGATTGTATGATTTATGGAAACTGCCAACCCAGTCCAAGAAATTGAATGTTTATTTTGACAGGGTCACGATAGCTGGGGTCCTTAGCAATCTCCATGTTACCCCTATACTGAAATAAACGGGATCACAAATCAGTAGCTAGCTTATAGACTACCTCTTTTCAAGGGGTTGGCAGAAAGTACAAAAGGAGCCAAACAAGTCTTCTTAAGACGGTGTTCTGAACAAACTGAATCCTATGAACTGGAGTAGTGAAGAAGTTGTCTTGGTTCTCCAAGACTAGTTGAACAGAAATTCCAGCCAATTTTATTTAAAAAAAAAAAGTCCTTTATGTTGATGTCCCACAATGAGGGCGCAATCTGCACCATAAATTTGTTTTATTCCAGTAACTTCTCAAAATATGAGATTCCCATCAAAACAGGGATGAGGTTATAATACTAAGGTGACGTATGTAATCGGAAGCCTTATTGACTTTAAGAGGAACTGACTGTACTAGCCCATCCTTTTATGGACCAATCCTGGTTGGCAACAATGTTACCTTTTCAGGCATTTTTGCCCTCTATTGACAGTTTTTTTAAAAATAATCACTAATTAAAAGTGATGTTTTAGTTACTCCTTCATATGGTCCGGAATGGGATCTTGTAGATGTATGCCAGTTCTTCTGGATGGTTCCAGTTAAAAAAGATATCAGAACATTAGAATATTTGTAAACGTAGTAAAACACGTGGATCGAACTGGAACTCTTGTCAGATGGATACAATCTTGATTGCCATATGGTTTGCTGCCGTCTGAACTCATGGGGTCAATATTTAAAATGTTTTGTGTCATCCAGAAGAAAACAGTGTCAATTCATAAGATATCAAGCTGCTCTTTTTCATTTGTCTTTGTCTTTATTAGGTCACATTCACATGAACGTGTGTTCCACCTGCCCGGCCGGGACATTAGCCACCTACCCTATCAATAGAGATACACGGCCAAATGACACAGGGAAAAGTCCTATCTGTCCCCGTGTATGAGCCGACGCGGGGTGGGTGGTAAACACTGCAACAGTGCTCAGTGTTACTGTATATACGTGTTTTTTCAGAGGGTATCTGGCACACACAGGAACTGACATGTATGTGCAGGAACACTCCGTTCTTGTCACCTGTGTCTCTTCATGTGTCCCCCAGCTGTGTTATTCATTTTGTCTTCTGTTTCAGACAGGCTGGGACACCATAAAGAGATGCGGCCAGTGAAGGAGAACTGGAGAAGAGGCGAACGCTGTTACCCAGCAGATGGTGATGATCAGTAGATATGATTAGGAGTGTGCACTCTTTGGAGGTGAGGTATTTATGACAGACCAGGGGACTATACGCAGGTGCCTGCCCTTGGCAACCAATCAATCTTTCTGGATTTCTGAAATCAGAGCAAAATAATATACTTGGACGCCATTAAGCGGCATCATTATTCATCATTTGTACTAGGTTTAGGGACAGGTTCCAATGTCCCATTGAAGTCGGACACAATTAGACCATGAGTCTTTACTTTCTCTACAATCACTGCTGGTCGGGTTATTGAGTCAGACTTAAAGAGGCACTAGACGCTTACTTAGTAAGCCAGCCCTAGTGCAAACAAAACGCTGCGGTGTTTCTCGGAAAACCTCTGAATAACGCGATATAACACAGCGGTGAAAGTGCAAATGTAAACGCCGGACTGCCTCTCCCGAACCGACCCCGCTACGCTCCATATGCCGGGGTGTGACTTGCCGCGCGTCATATGGCAGTCACCACCTCTCAATCGCCCACAATCCCACCCCCTCATGAATACAACGGACAGCTTTGAGAGCCGGTACTCCGCCGTGTGGCGTTTGTTTTAGCATTAGGAGCAGCTACTTAGTCAAGGAGCTCCAAGAGCCAAATTTATGGGTGACAGGTACTCTTTAAAGGGGTATCGGAAATGAACGTCTTGATACAAAAACCCATAATGATATAGATAAATTAATATCTACTACATCAATGTCTTAGTCATAAAAATGAAGGCTAAAATAGTCTGATTTTATGCATTCACAATTTTTATAGCCTCTCAAAAGTAGGTGGAGTTATCACCAAGATGGCCGCCACTTGGAAAATACAAGTCCCATGATCTTTTAGTTCTCAGAACTCCTCCTGATTTATGCTCTGCTCCCAGTAATACGGTAACAGACTGTACTGCTATGTTACCATCAGTAAGATGTGTAACCCATTACCACACACCGGCCATACTGCGACGGACTGAAAGGCAAACCAATTACATTACAGCTCATATATATAAGTGATGATCACAGGAACTGCCAGGCAGTGTGCAGAACATGTTTGATGTGGACATGGTGACCAGCGGCCATCTTTCCGTCCTTGGTGTCTTATCCGCACAGAGGAAAATGAACGGAGCTGATAAAAGTGCCAGTTGCATTTTCAATGCTTCAGTATAGTCCAGTACCACAGCATGTTCTGCTAACGGGAGCAACAGCAACATTTTAAAACAACAAATAATACAAATAAGCCTTATTATTTTAAGTACCAGTTATTATGAATTATGCTGATTCCGGGGGAATAACCCATTTAATAGCTATGAGCTTGTAATAACAAACAAAGCCTATAGAAATTGAGGGGCGCGTTCTCAAGAAACCCGACAACAATTTTTATTCTGTGCTGCTAAACCTCAGCAGGTTGTAAAGGCTATTCATGATCCCTGTCCAGGCCCCGAGTAGGTTCTGGCTGACAATATGTTGTATAATGGAAAAATATTAATGTTGGAGTAATACAAAGTTTTTTGTGCTATAAAACATGTATACTAAAACCCTTTTTAACTGGAGAGCATCCATTCTATGAACTGGTACTGAAATCTGAAGTGCCTATTCTAGATGCGTCTCTACCAACGGGTTGTATAATGTATTATGTCCCTTTTCTATGAAGCTGTATCCAATTTAATGTACCGTATACTGCAGGCCTTAGAAACAACTGACTGACATTACATGCTGTTATGTATAGATGAACAGATCCAAACTTTTGGTTTGGGATCCTTCATTTGCCAACTCTGCCTGACCTGAACATGTTGCTTGGTGGGCAGCCAATCAGGCAGCTTTACATCCCTAGGAACTAGGCATTGCGGTGATTGGCCAGGTGGATATTTGGTGGACACACATAGGGGCAGATTTATCAAGCAGTCTGAAAGTCAGAACATTTCCAGTTGCCCATGGCAACCAATCACAGCTCAGCTTTCATTTCACCAGTGCTCATGAATATTTTAAAGGGGAGCTGTGATTGGTTGCCATGGGCAATTGGAAATATTCTGACTTTCAGACTGCTTGATAAATCTGCCCCATAGAGTTGCCTGAATGTCTAGGTTAGGCGGCGCTGCCAAATGGAGGACGCCAACCTAAAGTTCGGGTCCGCTAATCTCTACTTTAGTCTATTAAATACAATTGCAAAAGTAAATTTCTCTGTTTTACAACATTAGTGCTATGCGCCATTCAGAAGCAAAACATTGAACCTCTTATAAAAAAACAATTCACTATAACCTAGTGCTTCTTTTTCCCACTTATCTGGTTCCTTTTCGTTCCCTCCTTTCCAGACAGACATTCATGCTAAATCTCTCTCGCATTCCATCTTTGGGGACACATTATTACTACCGGCCCCATTCGCGTTCCAGACGGCGTGTGTGCTCTCTGGCACAGGATTGGGTCCGGCTGGATATAGAATGGAGAGTACCTTCCGTCCGTCCACCAGGTGGCGCTGCAGCTGCCGAAAAATAATCTTAATCGTCCCCTGAATGCCACCATCCCATAAAGTGAAGTGGAGCGCTCCCCAACGTACCAGTTTTCGGTTTTTAAAATGGCGGCGGTTTTTCCGAATACGTCGGGTTTTCGTTTCGCAGCACCCACGCCCCCCGCTACTTTCTGTCTCGCCGCTCCTGATGCTCGCGCCCCGTCACACATCGTCGCTTGTTCTCAGCCACAACCCGGGGCAATTCATTTAACAAGCGAGACAAATCGGAAATATTGCGGGTAACAGACGTCGGGAAAACGAGATCGGGCCCTGTAAATGACCCTTGGTGGTCTAAGACAATGGTGCTCATCAAGTGCCAAATTTCGCTGGAGAGGGAAGAGAGGAATGAGGAGGTTACTTTCCCAACTACTTATTGAGAGTTATCGTATTTCTTTATAACTGTGATGGAGAGAGTTGTAGGAAGCATAACCATGTGTTGTTATGTACATCCCACCAGTTCTGGAAAACTGAGAATTAGAAATAGGAAAAAACTGTTAAAATAAAGAACACAGGACATACATTGCCATAAATAGTATGCATGTGTGGTAGCCTATTCCTGCAAAGTTAGCCTGAAGGTTAGGTAATATAATTAGAGTCTATTGGGCACATTAACTAAGGACTTGGCCAGTAGTTTTCTGTCGACTTTGCACCTTCTTTTATGTGCAAACTGCTTGCACAGTATTTAAGAAGTGTCCGTGCCACATTGTGGCGCATGCAAACCTTTAGTGGCGCATTTCTTCCACGCAAACACAAATTTGGTCACTGGGCATGCGGTGCACAGTCGAACCGTGCGCCACATTTGTCATGCAGAGCCTGACAGAAATGTGTTGCATTGCCCATGTTAAAGGTGACCCAAAAATTGGTGCACTCTGCGTAGGAGCTGTGTCAGGGTGAGGTCCAAGATTCTCATGAAGAAGGCGGCCCACAATTCATTAATTGGGCACCCCTGCACACCCACACCCACGGCAAACCTTGTCACGTTAGTGTTGTTTTTGTATTACGTGTCTTAGTAAATGTGCCATTAGCTTGGTCACTTTCGATCAAGCATTCCAAACCACCCTTGCGTAACTAAATGATGGTATATCGGACTAGGAACATAGCCAAAGCAGAGTTGAGGAAACGCAACGTGCAAGCTCTGACAAAAAATATTTTTCTGGATAACATTGAGCCATGTTTACCGCGTCCAAACGACATTTGGTAAGACGGTCCTACTATCTTTTTCGCCTCTTGTTTAACTCCCGTTTTTTATGCTTGTTCCCTATTTTTCTCCCCTGCTTAATACCATGCTACAAGTCTGTGTTTTTTTTTATTATACTCCACCCCATAGTACTGCCCTCAGTTGTTTCCCCAGTTCCAATATTTATTCCCTTTTCCCCCTCCCCCCCCCCTCTTTTTTTTTTTTTTCCCCCCCCTCCTTCCCCCCCCCCCCCCTTCCCTTCCCCCTTCCCTCCTTTTCCCCCCCCTTTTTCTTCCCCTTCTCTTTTTCTCTTCCCCCCTTCTCCACTTGCTAGTAATGCCCCTGTATGGATAATCCAATTGGTGTTGCTCGAGTATTGTAAGATTTAATTATTTTGAACCCTATGCAGTAAGTATACCGACTACAAGTGACAAATTGTGACGAATGAAATGCATATCAGTGGTTGATTCTGTGCCCCTGTTGAGTTATTGATGTATTCCTCTATCTGCTAGGTGCCATAGCAATGGTATGGATTTTTTTTCTAGATATGGATAAAGAAGATGCACTCATTGCTTTAGAAACTTTGAAAAGAGCACAATCGAGCTCTGGACAAAAGATTTGAAACGGAGAAAGAGAAAGGAAAAAAGCGAAAATGCGTAAAAGGCGGGTCAACGCGAAAAAATCGGGATCTTTGTAGGTATAACACTTTAATATTTTGGACTTGGTTATGGACTGAGCTACATCTGTCTTTCTATTGTATAAAGCGTTCTTTATGTTTCTTCTAGATTTTTCTGGATGAGCTGTCATGAAACTGGACAGTTAACATCCATTTACTTGGATGGAGCTGTTTGTTGTACCGTCAGTAGCATGACAATCGATTTTGCTAATATGGCTAGGACAAGACCAGGTGATCCTCTTACATTTTCTTCTATATGAGGAACTATGTGGAAACCCAAGGGGGTCAAAAGCTTTGTAAACCTTCTTGACCCAATAGTGTTCTGAGGAAAAACCGCTACGCTGATGTAATTCAGCAGTCCATTCGTTTAGTGATTTCAGGATTGGTCTGGAAAAATCGCAATTATTGTTACATTTGGGTGTAAGTTAAGGGATTGGATGATCATTTGCTTTGTGTTAAAACAACAAATATGACATATTGATTATTGTGTATATTGCTTTTGGTATGTCCAATAATCAGTATAATTTTTTACAATTGTTACTTGAAGACATATCTTCGTGTTTTAGGTCTACTCCGCTCGATGTTGTTTAAATGTTATTGTAGAGGATTAAAGGCCCCGCTATTCCATGATGAGAAAAAAATCATAAAAGATTATTCGAAGGTGAGTATAGCCACTGACCTAAGAGCAGAGGATGATACAACATGAATCTTTTAGGCTGTGGCGGGTACAATAGAGTGACCAATGCTGTCTGGTCTCTTTAACAGGGACTCGTAACTTAGTGTCTGATGAGTGAAACCACCATTTGAAGACTTTGCACACATTATCAGCTTTGACAAGCGAGCGGCTACACTTGATGCAGGAAACATCACGTAAACATCAATAGGTAAAGTAATTCATTCGATGAAGTGAGCTAAAGGGACAACAGGACAAGCTGGAATATTTAGTTACTGTGTTTCTTCTTCTTGTTTATTTAGCTGCTGGAGAAAAGCAGGGCTCGGAACGTGGAACGAGGAAAAGGAGGAAAGCCGAAAAATTTAGAGAAAGGAAAGCGCAAAGCAGCGTTCACAAAGCATGTAATAACAGCAGCAGCGCCGCCTCTAGAACTAGACAGCAACTGGGGAGGTAAGTCATAAACACATGGAAAACTTGGAAACAGATCCCTAGGAGACATACTGTCGGGTAATAAAAGAGGGGAATAAATCAAAGTGTGCATTTCAGGAACCCATGGACTTCAACCACAGAAAGCATATACCCTGGGACAGGTCCAGAGCAAGTTGCAGAAAGGATCCAGAGTACAGCCTGACAGTGGAAGATAGCATTAGGCCATTACCCCATGCTAAATAGTTTACAGGGTTGATGTATAAAAAAAAAAAAAAAAAACCCGAGTAGAATTTAGGCTAAAATCATTTCACGTTGTCAGTGAGGGTAAAAGCAGTTCCGCACTGTAGACGAAGATGAACCAGGGAACTTCCCTTTTAACCATCCCTCAACATTGTCCCCCTAGACGAAGAGGAAGAGAAAGTGAGCAAGGCCATGGGTTGAGCCATAAGGGGGTCACTGGGTTGATAGAGAAGTGTTTAGAGAGTAGATGGGCGTCTCCCAACCAGTAGTCTGAGCCGTGCAGCCAACATACGCAACAGTACGCAAAGGCGGAGCGGGACACTCGGAGGGGGGAAATGTATACTGTAAGTGAATTGTGGAGGGCTTGTTATTAGCCCATTATGGCCCCTGCACAGAGCTGTGAGCGAGCGTTGCCCTGTCAATGATGAGACCACCGTCTGAGCATTACAATATCGAGCGGCCAAATAGTACAAACGAGCGGAACCACTCATACTTAGGCTGGGCAAAGGAGACAAGGGGAGTCTGCAATTTCCTACACGTCCCTTCCTCACTCCTCTATCAATTCTCTTAAACCATCGTTCTCTAACTCTCCCCCCCTCTTGTCCGCGCTCACGCCGACTCCTCTAGCCTCGCTGAAAGCTCTTTAAAAGGACCTGAGGATGATATGTAGACGCTGTGAATAGGCTCTTGGGTAGCACCTACTGGGCGCAGGCAGTACAAGTACAAAAATTAGGGAAGGAAGTAATTTTATAAGCGATATTAATCGATGTATAGTGGACGAGGAGAAGTTATCCAGGCATTCAGGCGAGATTCAGTGGCCGTATCAATGGATCGATGTTTAACTTGGTGCCTATTAAAGGGATTAAAAACATGACCCTAACTGGACCGGAGACGGGACGAGGGGCGAATTTACCTGATGCTTATCCGAGGAGAGGGAAAAGGAACGATTTTTTCCCAATGTATCTGACGGCTGGAGTATCATCGGATACATAGAAACAAGTTCTCTGTAATGGTACCTCTGGACAATACCTTAATGCGCTATCTTCAGCGAAATTGCCACTGCGAAAGGTTCAATGGCAACAAACGGAAAATAAGAGGGGAAAGCGGGCAACCCTGCCTAGTGCCCCCAAGCCATAAAAGGGGGGTGGGGGATGTTAATGGGTAGTTTTACCCTGGCTTAGGAGAATTGGTACAAGAATTGGACTAGAGCACACGATCGAGGACCCACGGCTCAGTTACGACAGGAGGGCCATAATAGGGCCACTCAAGAGTCAAAGGCACTTGCAGTTGTAAGGCGACAGTATAAAACCAGGGTCGGCTTTGAACCTCCCCGCTCTTGCTACTTGAGATGTAATCTTAGTATGTTATGTTGGTCCCTTGCAGGTTATAAAGACGTGTTGATACGTTGGTTGTACCAACGACAAGATCATCGTTATAAGTTGTCATGTAGTATTTGCCAGTATTTAATGTAGAATTTAAAAGGGAGATTGGGAGGTAGGAGTCGGGGAATTAGGGGTCTTTCCAGGTTAGGGAGGAACACAAAGGGCCCACTGCCACATAGAGTCGAGAAGAAAATGCGTCTAAGTCCTGGAAAACCTTAGCAGGATTGGGAAACTATCTTATAAACAGTTTTCAGCCATCAAATTCAGATCGTTCGTGCTGTGATAAATGCCAAAGGGAGTTATCCGTAAAAACTGGTTCATCTACGGGGCGAGGCAGTGGTCTGGCGACCATAGCGAGAAATAGGTATACACAAAAAACCTCATTATAGCGTGAGTCAGAGACCCAAGGCTCCACCCTGCATCTGCATAGAAGGGGGCAGAGAAGCCACCGGTTTCGGCGATGAGCAGATAGGTGCTAGAAGCTTCCATTTGTATCCCATATTAAAAAATGGGACGATATGGACATTTTAAATAACTAAATCACAGACTTCAGTTTTACTTGTTTATTGATGAAAAGGACCTTCAATTGTAATCATTTCTCGGAGTCAGGTATTTTTCAGCCTGATCAGAGTGTTTCATATTGCTCCAGACTACGAGAACAGTTTGTTTTGGCTGACAGTGCGTTTGACCAAATTTACAGTGGAATCGAGAAAGGATCCGTGATGTGCAAGGATAGCTGACTGAGTTTACCATGATTATCTGAGATGAGTAGAAATATGATTCTTTGTTCTATTCTGACAGCGCGATTCCCCTCGAGATTAATCTCTTCTTATTACCGTAATAGATATAACGACCCGTATAAGGACCTGTTTACCAAACGGCTGATGAATTTGAGTTTACGATATAAACTGAGTTTGTTTTCAGTACATTTTTAATTGATGCCTGAGAAAACCTTATGCTTACATCGAAGTATTTAAGTTCTTTTTTATTACTTTTTTAGTCAAGTATTAAGAACCATGAAAGTCATAATTGTCTTTCAGCCATGAATTGTCATTAACCATTGACTTTTTTAAAAACCGATGTTGCTTGAGTTTTGTAGGCCCGGCAAAACCCATGTGTGGAAGCCCAAGCCCCAACAGATAATTTTGGACAGGAAAACTAAAATTGTAAAGAACAATTGACACATCAATGTGTGTTTTGTTGTTTGTTTTTGCAGAATGAATGCCAGGCATCATACATTTAAGGGCAAGAAACAATCAAAAAAGTCCAAAAAAGCAGTAAATCCCAGGCGCAACCCCTGCGGACATGGAAAAGAAAGAAGGTCCCTGACAATCTGCCATGGGATATCACTGGAGCAATGGAGAAAGTAAGTGCCATCAACTCTCTCAATGGTAACAGTCTTCATTAATATACATATAAGTCTATGTTAAGATGACAAACCGAAACTCGGTCCCGTAAGATAGTCTTTTATGCAAGTGGTAATTCATAAGAAAATTAAGGCTATGAGAGGCACACAGTCATCAATATACAGGGGATAAACGAAAAACATCAGGACCCTCGTTGTTTCCATGCAGCCAATTTAGGTAAAATCAACAATTTCCTTTTTTTTGCCCTAATGCATGCTGCACTAGTGCACTATCCGGACAAAAAAAATGGAAAATAGATTATATTTTTAGATAAACAAGGAGAAAAACTGAAATTCCACATGGTGCAACTTATTCAGAACCTTTGATCAGTATTGAGTAGAAGCACCCTAACCGTTAGGAATGATTTGCAACAGTTTTCACACCTGGATTTGGGGATTCTCGCCTCTTCCTTGGCAGATCATCTCCAGTTCACCTCAGGCGTTGGATGGTAAACGGGTCTGGTGGAAGAGCTATTCAAGCTAATTGGGGTGTTAAGGGTTCTGACTGGCAGTCAGAGAAGTGTCCAGAGATGTTTCTGAAGCCACTGCTTTGTTATTTTAGCTGTGGTGCTTAGGGTCATTGTCATGTTGGAAGGTGGAACACCTTTGCCAGTTACTAGGTTCACAGACTATGCAAGAGTTCTCGGATCAGATTCTCAGAAACTTGGTTAAGCGGCCATTATCTTTCCTTGTAACTGCTAACCAGGTCTCAGGTCATGCCCAGCTAGCTGAAAAACACCAATAGCAGCATGATCACCACCATGTTTCACTGTGGGATTGTATTGGTAGATGATGAGCAGTGTCGGTTTTTCTCCACACATATCCATAAAAACTACTAGAACTAACACAAAAAGGTTCAATCATCATCAGACCAGAGAATCTTATTTTCGAGTCTGGGGAGTCCTCCGTGTGTTTGTTTTTAGCAGTACTGCATAGCAGCTTTATAGTCTGAAACTGAGGAGATGCTTCCATCGGCAACTTCTGCCAGTAAAGCCGACTGGTGGAGGTGGCAGTGATAGTGACTGTGGTGGAACGTTCACCTCTCCTTACTGCTATCTGGAGCTCAGGCCACAGTGGTTGGGGGTGGCTTTACCCTCCCCAAAGGTTCTTCTTCCCAAAATTGCTAGTTTGGCTGGACGGCCAGGTAGCGGAAGAAAAGATGTGGTTCATCAAAATGTGTCCTAAAGGAGTATGGAAGGAGACTGTGCTCTTAGGAACCTTGAGTTCTGTGGAAATTCTGTGGTTAACCTTGGCCAGATCTTTGCCTGCCACAATTCTGTTTTAGCTCCTTACAAGGAGGGGGGTGGTTTCTTAGACCTCATGATTCATTCTGCGTGACATTAACGGAGTCTTATATACACAGTGTGTTGGGACTTTACCTAATAAAGTCCAATCAGTTTTAATTTAAATACATAGCTGGCTCCAATGAAGTAATAGAACCATCTCAAGAGGATCAGAAGAAAATGGCAAGTGGGTGTGGTAAAGTATCATAGAAAGGGTCTGAACAACTTATGACCATGTGCTATTTAGGTTTTGTTTTTTGTTTAATGAATTAGCAAAATATCTACATGTCTAGGGTTTTGCTGTCAGGATTGAGGTGCAGAGTGTATAGTAATGAGCTAAAAAAAGAACGTTTTGTTGATCTTGCAATTGGCTGCAATAAACAAAGTGTGAAAAATTTACAGGAGTATGAATACTTTCCGTACTCATGTGATGTCATTTAAATGCTGTCAGGAAATAATCCAGGTAAAACAATTGAGAAAAATTGAAGAAAGAACGTTTTCAGGACAGGATGTACAGGACTAGGTATAGAAATACTGTGAAGTTGGTTTAAAATATACAATAACTTATTGAAATATAATGACAGTTACCGAGAGGCTACTGGGTGCGGAGTAGTCCTGGCTCCCATGCCCGCTCGGCTAGTATACGCACCCAGCAGCCCTCTGCATTTAATTTACCGTATATACTCGAGTATAAAGCCAACCCAGTATGAAGCTGAGGCCCCGAATTTTACCACAAAAAAACCTGGTAAAACCGATATATTTTTTTTTTATTACTCAAGTATCAGCCGAGTTGGGGTTGTCAGCACATTTTTTTGTGCTGAAAAAACTGCGGCTTAAATAAATTTCTAACAACTAGGTTCCAGGATTATAAGCTACAGATTAGGGACAGAAGACATCACATCTACAATGATCGTAGATTCATTATGGTAAGGTTTCACCTTTCAAAAGGAGTCAAAAACAATGTGTTTATTCTTGTTTCCATGATGTGTACACCAACCCCCAGTGTCCATTCCATGGGAGTCCTTGATCATAAAGGAATATGCCTGCCAGGACACTGTACTGATAACGGGGAAGAAGGGTCTTCTTGCAAATGATGTTCTGTATTTAAATCCGATATATCATTGTGAAGTGAAAATGTAAATGGCCTTAGGAAGATAATAGGATGTACATTGTATTCTCTCAGTGCCAGCATTGATCACCCTTCTACATGTAAATCCCATTGCTCGTCTACACTAAGAATTGAACCTGACAGCATCTTAAGCCTGAGCAAAAGGCATTATTTATAGAAGTCCTAAGATTGGAGTTACATAAATAGATAAGGTGACCTGATCACGGAATAGGTAACCCAAAATATCCCGCTTGTCAGGACTTGGGATTGATCAGTCAGGTTATGTGGAGAAATACACATCAGTGCCCCCTGCTCGTCCTATGACTGGTGTCCAGGGCGCATCATCCACATATGGTATCACAGAACCTGGCAAACTTGGATGGGGTTACCGGGAGGAATCACATAGAGATTTCTATTTATTCATTGTATGTGAATAATATTAGTGTACTGATTAACATTAAAGAAAGAAATGAGGTTGCCGCTCTGTGCAAGTTTTGTGGCCTCTTTAGAAACTAATCGAGAGCAATGCATCTGACAGTAAGGTATATTATATCAGTCATAATCTAACCTTTTAATGTATCCTTAAACAACTCAGGTGTCACATTCATAAAGAAAGATTTACATTATTCCTCCAGGTCTATCCATAGCGGTAAGGCTTGTGCTCCATGCTACTCTTGTAACTAAAAGGATTAGGTTTTGGCAGAAGTTGGAAAACCGCCATGACTTTGCATTGTTTTGGTTGTTATCACCTACATTCATTTATTTAAGACCTAATCACAAATGGAAATCGTGGGTAGGCAGACCGGTATTAAGACAGAATCCGCATGATTGGAACTTATGGTTATTATTATAGAAACCGACCAGAGGCACAATGCGTTTCGGGGCAGTCCCTAGGAGTGAACAGTATGGGGAGGCCTTCCAGAGAGATGGTTGTAGGAGCTGTAACGGGTGTTTTTTTTTTTTTTTATAAACTTGTTGTTGTTGGGGGAAACACTTAAAAGGTCTCATACACTTGAAAAGGGGGTGCTTTGCAACCCGATAAATGTTGTGCCGAAGTGAAGGAGTCCTTTTAAAGTGTCCCCTCAACAACATTAAAAAAAAAATATATAGGGGGGTAAACAAAAATCCCCCTTGACAGTCCTACAATCAGCGCTTTTGGAAGTGCCTCCCATACTGTAAATGTAGGGAAATTGGGCTTCTGAGCGGTCATAATAAAAACCATTCATTCTACACACTCATGTGATTCTTGTCTTATTACGGTGTCCACCCACGATTTCCATTTGTGTTTGCTTCAACGACACACATTTGGCCAGTGTGCTACTGAGTAGG
The DNA here is from genome assembly GCA_019512145.1 of Engystomops pustulosus. NCBI lineage: Eukaryota > Metazoa > Chordata > Amphibia > Anura > Leptodactylidae > Engystomops > Engystomops pustulosus. The sequence continues at coordinate 47,972,426 of CM033642.1, read as the reverse complement.
GGCGTTAAGTTGAGGGGGTGCAGAGGTTGCGATCTCACCCGGGGGCCCAAGAGGTTTAGGGGGGCCACTTTTTATGGGGTCACTTCCCATATGAGAAGACTATAACTATAAATCATACATTATAGTCGGGGGGCCTGTCACAGCTGCACTGGGGGCACATCCGCTTCTAGTTACGCCCACATGCTACTGAGGATCGAAGAACCCCCGGAAGGCAGACCATTTGGTATCAATAAGAGGCGAAATTTAGAGTTTAGAGCCTAAAATCTTGCACAACACATCTGGTGAGCCATTTCTCCACTTCTTTCAAGCATAAGATACAACTTATTACAGAAATACTACTCTATGAGCGGCTTTATGTCTCCCCTTTCCAAATATTTAAGACATTCAGAGACAGAAGGAAGAGAATCACCACATCGCTCACAAAAGAGAAGAGAGAAACCATCGGAGTCAGGCTCGGAGGGCTCATCGCTGGGTGATTCAAGGTAGTAGTAGTAGCTACCCACGGCTTGGCTTTTGATGGGGGGACTACTATGCGGCAGTGAGTTGTTATTTGCTGTCTCATTATGTCCAGATCATAGCTCCAGGAAATCAAGAAGACAGAAGAAGAAGATAGAGACAGGAAGCACGAAGAATAAGAAGAAGAGACACAAATCGTAAGCTCCAGGGGCGTAACTAGGATGGGCTGTGTGTATATGCAAGCCCTCTCATGGCTCCCCCCTTCCCATTAGAAATATGTACATATTGACACCGCTAAAGGGCTACACCGTGGTTCTAAACCTTTCTAATGCTTGTGACCCCGCAATACAGTTCCTCATGCTGTGGTGACCCCCAACCATGCAACTCGCAGTAAAAACACAGTTTAAATGCGTCTCCCAATGGTTTAGGCGGACCCCGGTTTTGGTAGTTCGACCCCCGCTGGGTCCCGACCACAGGTTGGAATCCAGGTTATACACTGATACACCACACATTTATGTACTCATATAATTAAATAAATACACACTCATACTAAGTTCATATTATACAAATGAAATGTACACAAAACTGCATATACACACATAGAGCATATATACAACCTTACAAACATCTAGCCATGTGTACACACATATGCAGCATCTACACCATGAACAAGACAAATAAATACAGTATTTACGGACATACATATGGTTACAGCACGTACCTACAAAGGGGCGGTAACATTTACTAAGGACTTTGCCGCCACACTTTTAGGGGGGCGTGGCCGTTTAGAGGGACAAACGATTCAGACGAGGGCGCATTAACTTTCAAAGTGGGGTCAAATGCCCTATGTTAGAAGGTGCCCCACAAAAAGATGATGAACTCGGGGAAGGGCACATTCACGATTTCTGGAACACAATCTTAGTGAATCCTTAGTGCAGGATTATACAAGGACATATGATATTTTAGTAACTCAGTAATAAATGTTCCCGATAGAGTTATACACACCCTGTATACACACTAGACCATATACACCACATACAACAGTATATACACACACATACAGCGTACAGTACATAACATCCATGTAACACAATAACATTATAAACATAACACAGATACATCATGTACACACCAGTATACCACACATACAGCAATACCACTGGAATTCAGTATGTCCTCTCTTCCCACATTCGCATTGGCTGCCCACGTTGACTGTGGAAGATGTTGCATTGTACAGTGGCTGCGCATGAATATGTTCATAACAGGGCACATCCTCCTAACTTCAGAGGGGTGGCAGGTCAGGTCAGGCCCCATGTTGTAAGCGTAACAGAAAGTACTTGGTAGATGTTCGAGTAACAAGGAGAAGCCAACAATAAAACATGGTTACTCTTTAGCGAACAGTCCTGAGAGTGAAGTGGAGAAGGGAAAAGACCGGATAAGAGAGAACAAGAGAACGAACAGATGAATGAAAGAGGGGATGAAGGACAATGGACAATGACCACAAAGACGCAGAGTCCTGCAGATGGACGCAGCAGATCGCTGACCCAACAGACAACCACACACCGCCGAAGGAGAAAGTGAGTGTTTTAACACAAAGTACAACTAGTTGTGGTGTATTTCTTGTACAACACATCGAGAAACTTTAGTATCTTGTAGTGTAATTAGTTACATTAGCAATTATATAACAAAAATATCCATAATCCCCCACAATGTAAACTTTGAGGGTCACTCAGAACAAATCAGCACCATTCAGATTGTATGATTTATGGAAACTGCCAACCCAGTCCAAGAAATTGAATGTTTATTTTGACAGGGTCACGATAGCTGGGGTCCTTAGCAATCTCCATGTTACCCCTATACTGAAATAAACGGGATCACAAATCAGTAGCTAGCTTATAGACTACCTCTTTTCAAGGGGTTGGCAGAAAGTACAAAAGGAGCCAAACAAGTCTTCTTAAGACGGTGTTCTGAACAAACTGAATCCTATGAACTGGAGTAGTGAAGAAGTTGTCTTGGTTCTCCAAGACTAGTTGAACAGAAATTCCAGCCAATTTTATTTAAAAAAAAAAAGTCCTTTATGTTGATGTCCCACAATGAGGGCGCAATCTGCACCATAAATTTGTTTTATTCCAGTAACTTCTCAAAATATGAGATTCCCATCAAAACAGGGATGAGGTTATAATACTAAGGTGACGTATGTAATCGGAAGCCTTATTGACTTTAAGAGGAACTGACTGTACTAGCCCATCCTTTTATGGACCAATCCTGGTTGGCAACAATGTTACCTTTTCAGGCATTTTTGCCCTCTATTGACAGTTTTTTTAAAAATAATCACTAATTAAAAGTGATGTTTTAGTTACTCCTTCATATGGTCCGGAATGGGATCTTGTAGATGTATGCCAGTTCTTCTGGATGGTTCCAGTTAAAAAAGATATCAGAACATTAGAATATTTGTAAACGTAGTAAAACACGTGGATCGAACTGGAACTCTTGTCAGATGGATACAATCTTGATTGCCATATGGTTTGCTGCCGTCTGAACTCATGGGGTCAATATTTAAAATGTTTTGTGTCATCCAGAAGAAAACAGTGTCAATTCATAAGATATCAAGCTGCTCTTTTTCATTTGTCTTTGTCTTTATTAGGTCACATTCACATGAACGTGTGTTCCACCTGCCCGGCCGGGACATTAGCCACCTACCCTATCAATAGAGATACACGGCCAAATGACACAGGGAAAAGTCCTATCTGTCCCCGTGTATGAGCCGACGCGGGGTGGGTGGTAAACACTGCAACAGTGCTCAGTGTTACTGTATATACGTGTTTTTTCAGAGGGTATCTGGCACACACAGGAACTGACATGTATGTGCAGGAACACTCCGTTCTTGTCACCTGTGTCTCTTCATGTGTCCCCCAGCTGTGTTATTCATTTTGTCTTCTGTTTCAGACAGGCTGGGACACCATAAAGAGATGCGGCCAGTGAAGGAGAACTGGAGAAGAGGCGAACGCTGTTACCCAGCAGATGGTGATGATCAGTAGATATGATTAGGAGTGTGCACTCTTTGGAGGTGAGGTATTTATGACAGACCAGGGGACTATACGCAGGTGCCTGCCCTTGGCAACCAATCAATCTTTCTGGATTTCTGAAATCAGAGCAAAATAATATACTTGGACGCCATTAAGCGGCATCATTATTCATCATTTGTACTAGGTTTAGGGACAGGTTCCAATGTCCCATTGAAGTCGGACACAATTAGACCATGAGTCTTTACTTTCTCTACAATCACTGCTGGTCGGGTTATTGAGTCAGACTTAAAGAGGCACTAGACGCTTACTTAGTAAGCCAGCCCTAGTGCAAACAAAACGCTGCGGTGTTTCTCGGAAAACCTCTGAATAACGCGATATAACACAGCGGTGAAAGTGCAAATGTAAACGCCGGACTGCCTCTCCCGAACCGACCCCGCTACGCTCCATATGCCGGGGTGTGACTTGCCGCGCGTCATATGGCAGTCACCACCTCTCAATCGCCCACAATCCCACCCCCTCATGAATACAACGGACAGCTTTGAGAGCCGGTACTCCGCCGTGTGGCGTTTGTTTTAGCATTAGGAGCAGCTACTTAGTCAAGGAGCTCCAAGAGCCAAATTTATGGGTGACAGGTACTCTTTAAAGGGGTATCGGAAATGAACGTCTTGATACAAAAACCCATAATGATATAGATAAATTAATATCTACTACATCAATGTCTTAGTCATAAAAATGAAGGCTAAAATAGTCTGATTTTATGCATTCACAATTTTTATAGCCTCTCAAAAGTAGGTGGAGTTATCACCAAGATGGCCGCCACTTGGAAAATACAAGTCCCATGATCTTTTAGTTCTCAGAACTCCTCCTGATTTATGCTCTGCTCCCAGTAATACGGTAACAGACTGTACTGCTATGTTACCATCAGTAAGATGTGTAACCCATTACCACACACCGGCCATACTGCGACGGACTGAAAGGCAAACCAATTACATTACAGCTCATATATATAAGTGATGATCACAGGAACTGCCAGGCAGTGTGCAGAACATGTTTGATGTGGACATGGTGACCAGCGGCCATCTTTCCGTCCTTGGTGTCTTATCCGCACAGAGGAAAATGAACGGAGCTGATAAAAGTGCCAGTTGCATTTTCAATGCTTCAGTATAGTCCAGTACCACAGCATGTTCTGCTAACGGGAGCAACAGCAACATTTTAAAACAACAAATAATACAAATAAGCCTTATTATTTTAAGTACCAGTTATTATGAATTATGCTGATTCCGGGGGAATAACCCATTTAATAGCTATGAGCTTGTAATAACAAACAAAGCCTATAGAAATTGAGGGGCGCGTTCTCAAGAAACCCGACAACAATTTTTATTCTGTGCTGCTAAACCTCAGCAGGTTGTAAAGGCTATTCATGATCCCTGTCCAGGCCCCGAGTAGGTTCTGGCTGACAATATGTTGTATAATGGAAAAATATTAATGTTGGAGTAATACAAATACGGATACACCTTACGGTTAGGATTTATTTTGTCTTCTAGGGAAACAGAGGGATTATAATTTATATTTTTTAAAGTTTTTTAAAATTTTGTAATTTTTCAGGCTCCCTAGGATATATGAGCTCTAGGGGGTCTGATCACTCATACAATATACTGATGTCTCGTATAGGAAATATAGCATTACAAGCCTGTGAGCCTCTGCAGATTGTTAAGTGTATATAGTAGCTGATATTCCTGGCACATAATCATAGTCTTTGTCATACATTCAAAAATCAATACAACCAAATTTGAAGTATTTAGGCATTTGCATGGATAAATTCTTACATGCCTTTATTTGCAGTGCAGTCTGCATCAGGAAGAAGTAAAATGGAACCAGAGAAGCGATTTTATCACTGGAACACAAAGAAGAAGCCAAGCAGTTATTTAAAGATCTTTTAAAGGATAAGGTGAGATGTACAGAAAGGGCAAAAGTTTTTATTAGGTGTCCAAAAAATGTGGCAAAAGTAAGAAGTGAAAGCACAAAAGACAATCAAATCAATATTGCTGTGACCAACCCTGTTTCCCAAACAGTGTCATTTGTTCTACATAAAATTACACAGTTTCTTTAACCCATATCAGCATGACTGATGCCTAGTTGCTGAACGTGAGAATAAAACTGAAGGCAACTATGATATGTGAACAGACCCTAATACAGATAAATAACAAGCTGAAAGACCCGTAGGATTGGTCACGTAAAGAAGCTTCGCTGTTTTAGTTCCTACATGAAAATTGTCTAGGTCTGATAGATACTGATGAGTCACATTCTCACAAATAGACATTCATGTTTAAAAAAAATAAGTTTTCATGCTGTTTTACATTGTACTCGAAAAATTTATATTGAAAGATTCACAGGCTGTTGCAATGAGAAAAACATTTCTCACCCTCCTTCCTCTGCCTGTATAAACTGGCAGAAGTGAGTTGTGGCAGCGTTGGGGACCTGCTCTGCTCATATAACATCCCGTGAAGCTATAGCACTGAGGGTATCTGGTAACAACTCCCTTCAGGCCTCATTAGCATATATAAAAGTTTATTTTAAAACAAGGAGGATAACAAATAAAGAAGATTACCAGTAATGGCACCTACACTCACCGGCACTTTATTAGGTACACCATGCTAGTAACGGGTTGGACCCTTTTGCCTTCCGAAACTGCCTCATTCTTCTTGGCATAGATCAACAAGGGCTGGAAGCATCCTCAGAGAGATTTTGGTCCATATTGACATGATGGCATCACACAGTTGCCGCAGATTTGTCGGCTGCACATCCATGATGCGAATCTCCCGTTCCACCACATCCCAAAGGCTCTATTGGATTGAGATTGGTGACTGTGGAGGCCCTTGAGTACAGTGAACCATTGTCATGTTCAAGGAAACCAGTCTGAGATGATTCCAGCTTTATGACATGGCGCATTATCCTGCTGAAAGTAGCCATCAGATGTGGGTACATTGTGGTCATAAAGGGATGGATGAGTCAGACAACAATATCAGGCAGGTGTGGCGTTGCAACGATGCTCAATGGTGCCAGGGCCCAAAGAGTGCCAAGAAATATTCCCCCACCATGACACCACCACCACAGATAACCATTGTATACAAGGCAGGATGGATCCATGCTTTCATGTTGTTGACGCCAATTCTGACCCTACCATCCGAATGTCGCAGCAAAATCGAGACTCATCAGACCAGGCAACGTTTTTCCAATCTTCTACATGTCCAATTTCGATGAGCTTGTGCAAATTGTAGCCTCAGTTTCCTGTTCTTAGCTGAAGGAGTGGCACCCGGTGTGTCTCTCTGCTGTTGTTAGCCCATCTGCTCAAAGTGTCGACGTACTGTGCGTTCCGAGATGCTCTTCTGCTACCTTGGTTGTAATGGGGGCGATTTGAGTCACTGTTGCCTTTCTATCAGCTCGAACCAGTCTGCACCATTCTCCTGACTTCTGGCATCAACAAGGCATTTCCGCCCACAGAACTGCCATCACTGGGTTTTTTCTTTTTTGGACCATTCTCTGAAAACCTAGAGATGGTTGTGCTTGAAAATCCCGTAGATCAGCAGTTTCTGAAATACTCAGACAGCCTTCTGATACCAACAACCATGCCAAGTTCAAAGGCACTCAAATCACCTTTCTTCCCCATACTGATGCTCGGTTTGAACTGCAGGAGATTGTCTTGACCATGTCTACATGCCTAAATGCAATGAGTTGCCGCCAGTGATTGGCTGTTTAGAAATTAAGTGTTAACGAGCAGTAGGACAGGTGTACCTAATAAAGTGGCCGGTGAGTGTATATTATTCCAATGATATTTTAAATTGTATGCCTACATTTTTAAGATGGTCATTCACTTGTGGGTTTGATTGACATCCATGTAATGTGTATTTATGTTGTTGAATTATTACTCTTTTAGGGTGTTTCTTCTAATGCATCATGGGAGCAAGCAATGAAAATGATTATTAATGACCCACGGTACAGGTAAGAGTCTTATTCCTTATTTCATGTCTCATTCATTTTTGTCTGTTTTCACCCATTTATTCTAGCCATGCATATGCACAGTCATGATGAGATGTTATCACATTCCCTTTAATGCATCTTGTATGTTGTAAATTCTTATGTATAATTTAAAAAAATGATTTTCATTTGTATAATTACAATATACAAGTTTATTGAGGTGACCTTTAATCTTAAAGGGGTATTCCCATTTCAGCAAATCAATATTATCAGTTTGTGTGATTTTCCAATATAGTTTGGTTCCTCATGGTTTTCTAGATCTCTGCTTTCTGTCCTTGTATAGAAAGCTTCTGTTTACTTCCAGTGAACAGAAATCTGACCAAGGTCACACAGGTGCACGCTTCGTTAGTATCATAGAGAGTAATCAGCTGTGTGATTTCAAGGGAATCCCATGTCATGTGCTGTGTTGGGCAGTTTATTAGTTCTTCTTCCATTTTATGTGGTGAGATAATCTGGTATATTTGGGAAAAATACAATACCTTCATTAAGTATGTTGAATTACTTCTTGGTACACCAGAAATTTGGCCACAACTCCTTTGGTTGCAGTAGGCCCCTGGGCGACAGAGCCTCAGTGGGCCTCTTTGCAGGGGCTCAGTGGCGCATAAAAATTCAAAAACTAAAACAGTCTCCAGTTCCCTAAAATATTCCCTGGTTTATCATACCAAACAGCCCCGTCATGGCTATTTATGGCTATTTTATATAAAGCCTCTCTTATAGAGGCTCTTATAGATTCATTAGATTAGCACCCTACCCCCATGGATCCCTGGCTTATTGGGTCTCAAAGGGAACAAAAAATTTCCAACTAGTCTGCCTTGTTAGTCCTAGTTAATATACTATTTTAAAGGTTAATACTCCCAAATGTGTTCTTTGCACAGTGCATTGCCGAAACTAAGTGAAAAGAAGCAGGCATTCAATGCATACAAATCACAGCATGAAAAAGAAGAGAAGGAGGAAACTAGACTCAGGGCTAAGGAGGCTAAAGAAAAGCTGCAGAGTTTCTTAGAGCAGCATGAAAAGATGACATCAACCACACGATACAGGTACTAACCTTATGTGGCTCTATCTGAACTCTAATCCCAAGGCCAACTTTATAAATCAGTTTTTGCCGCTTCTTCCTATGTGTAGTAACTTTATTATACACAGTGCTGTTCAGCGTCCATATTGGGTCAAATCAAAAAGTGCTTTGCATTACAACCACCCAGAACCAGGTCACTGAATATAATAACCTGTGCTATACACCCTAGAGGATCATTGTTTCATAGATGGCAAAATACTTTTGTTTTCAGATTTTACTTTAAATGTAGAAATCTTTTCACCTTTTCTTTGTGTTCTATGGAAACATTTCATCTTTGATTCATTGCATGATGTACTGCAATTTCTTTTCAAAAATTTAAGTATAATAATCAAACTTATATTATAATTAAAAGTATTTTTTTATTGTAATGTATCATATCTGTCAGTAAGCCTATTAAATGCATTTTTGAGCTGGTAACAGCTCCAGAACCCTTACAGTTATGCAGTTATGTTCTAGGCTGCTCACCATACCTTGGTAGCCTCCTTTTTTTTTTTTTTTTTTAAGAAGAACAAAAAAAACCTGCCAAATGGCAAACTTTATTTACAGAAGAAGGCTATGTACAAGGATTCAGGTGTCCAGTCACTTTGCTATTGGTGTCTTTATGTTGGCAGTGCGGTATGTGAGTATTTCTGTTTTCTAGAAAAGCCGAGCAAATGTTTGGAGAGCAGGAGGTGTGGTCAGTTGTTCCAGAGAGAGATCGCAAAGAAATTTATGATGATGTCCTCTTCTTCCTAGCAAAAAAAGAAAAGGTAACTAGTTTTATATATTCCTCAACATCTTATTTGGGACCTTTATAAACGTTTTTTTGTGCTATAAAACATGTATACTAAAACCCTTTTTAACTAGAGAGCATCCATTCTATGAACTGGTACTCAGATCTGAAGTGCCTATTCTAGATGCGTCTCTACCAACGGGTTGTATATTGTATTATGTCCCTTTTCTATGAAGCTGTATCCAATTTAATATACCTTATACTGCAGGCCTTTGAAACAACTGACTGACATTACATGCTGTTATGTATAGATGAACAGACCCAAATGAACAGACCCAAACTTTTGGTTCGGGATCCTCCATTTGCCAGCTCCGCCTGAACGTGTTGCTTGATGGGCAGCCAATCAGGCAGCTTTACATCCCTAGGAACTAGGCATTGCTGTGATTGGCCAGGTCGATATTTGGTGGACACACCTAGAGCTGCCTGATTGTCCAGGTTAGGCGGCGCTGCCAAATAGAGGACGCCAAACCTAAAGTTCGGGTCCGCTAATCTCTACTTTAGTCTATTAAATACAATTACAAAAGTAAATTTCTGTGTTTTACAACCATTAGTGCTTATGTTGCCATTCAGATGCAAAACATTGAACCTCTTATATCAAAAAAATTCACTATACCTAGTGCTTCTTTTTCCACTTATCTGGTTCCTTTTCTGTATTCCCTCCTTTCCAGACAGACATTCATGCTAAAATCTCTCTCTGCATTCCATCTTTGTGTCCTAAGACAAATGGTGCTCACTCAAGTGCCAAATTTCGCTGGAGAGGGAAGAGAGGGGAATGAGGAGGTTACTTTCCCCAACTACTTTATTAAGATTATCAGTATTACTTTATACTGTGATGGAGAGAGTTAGGAAGCATAATCCATGTGCTTTGTATGACATCCACCCACCAGTTCTGGACAACTCAGAATTAGAAATAGGACCTGCAAAGGGGAAAACTGTTAAAATGAAGAACAGAGGACATACATTGACAATAAATAGTATGCATGTGTGGTAGCCTATTCTGCAAAGTTAGCCTGAAGGTTAGGTAGTATAATTAGAGTCTATTGGGCACATTTACTAAGGACCTTGGGCCAGTTTTCTGTCGGACTTTGCACCTTCTTTTATGTGCAAACTGCTTGCACAAGTATTTAAGAAGTGTCCGTGCCACAATTGTGGCGCATGCAACCCTTTAGTGGCGCATTATTCTGCACGCAACACAAATTTGGTCACTGGGCATTGCGGTGCGCAGTCGAACCGTTCGCCACATTTGTCATGCAGAGCCTGACAGAAATGTGTTGCATGGCCCATGTTAAAGGTGCACCCAAAAAAGTTGGTGCACTCTGTCGGAGCTGTGCAGGGGGAGCCAGATTCATGAAGAACGGGCGCCACAATTCATTAATCTGGTGCACCCTGCACACCACACAGGCAAACCGCACGTAGTGCAGTTTGTACTGTTCTTAGTAAATGTGCCCCTATAGCTTTTACAGATCAAGCATTCCCAACACCCTGGGAACTAAATGTATGTTATATCGGCCTAGGAACAAGCAAAGCAGCTGAGGAAACGCAACGTGCAAGCTCTAAAAAATATTTTGGATAACATGAGCAATGTTAGCTTCCAAACGACATGGTCAGAGGCCCAGCAGTACCTGATGGATAATCCAATGTTTGCTGAGGATGAAGAACTCCAGAGTAAGTATACGACACAAGTGACAAATCTGTGAGAATGAAGCAATATCAGTGGTTGATTCTGTAGCCCCTTGTTGAGTTATTGATTATCCTCTATCTGCTAGGTGCCATAGTCACCTGGTATGGATTTTTTTTCTAGATATGGATAAAGAAGATGCACTCATTTGCTTTGAAGAGCACATCCGAGCTCTGGAAAAAGATGAAACGGAAGAAAAGGAAAAAAGTCGAATGCGTGAAAGGCGTCAACAGCGAAAAAATCGGGAATCTTTTCAGGTATAAACACTTTAATAATTTTGGACTTTGTTATGGACTGTAGCTACATCATTGTCTTTTTCTATTGTATAAAGCTGTTCTTTATGTTTTCTTCTAGATTTTTCTGGATGAGCTTCATGAAACTGGACAGTTACACTCCATGTCTACTTGGATGGAGCTGTACCCGTCAGTAAGCACTGACAATCGCTTTGCTAATATGCTAGGACAGACAGGTGATCCTCTTTACCATTTCTTCTATATGGAGGAAATAGTGGAAACCCAAGGGGTCAAAAGCTTTGTAAACCTCCTTGCCCATAAGTGATTCTGAGAAACCTGCTACGCTGATGTGAATTCAGCATGTCCATTCAGTTAAGTGATTTCAGGATTGGTCTGGAAATCCTGCAATTATTGTTACATTTGGGTGTAAGTTCAGGTGATTGGATGATCATTTTGCTTTTACATATTGATTATTGTTCATATTGCTTTTGGTAATGTCCATAACCAGCTATCATTTTTAACATTGTTCTTGAAGACATATCTTCTGTTTTAGGTTCTACTCCGCTCGATTTGTTTAAATTTTATGTAGAGGATTTAAAGGCCCGATTCCATGATGAGAAAAAAATCATAAAAGATATTCTGAAGGTGAGTATAGCCACTACCTAAGAGCAGAGGATGATACATACATGAATCTTTTCAGTGACTGTGGCGGTACATAGAGTGACAATGCTGTCTGCTCTCTTTAACAGGACCGTAACTTTAGTGTTGAGGTGAACACCACATTTGAAGACTTTGCACACATTATCAGCTTTGACAAGCGAGCGGCTACACTTGATGCAGGAAACATCAAGTTAACATTCAATAGTGTAAGTAATTCCATTCGATGAAGTGAGCTAAAGGGACAAGCTGGAAATATCTTAGTTTTACAGTTTTCTCTTCTTTTTATTTAGCTGCTGGAGAAAGCAGAGGCTCGAGAACGTGAACGAGGAAAGGAGGAAGCTCGAAAATTTAGAAGAAAGGAAGCAGCGTTCAAAAGCATGTTAAAGCAGGCAGCGCCGCCTCTAGAACTAGACAGTAACTGGGAGGAGGTAAGTCATAAACATAGAAACTTACCTGCTACCAAATTGTGGACAAGTTGTAGGTAGCCCACTGTTATTGCTCCTTCTGGCATTTTCCTGATGCCCAGCATTTAGATGTTGATTTAATAGGGTGGACATTTCCTATTAACATATTAATGGAATTAACATAGATTTTTCAGTCATACATTCAAAATCTTTTGTCTACACTAAACAGAATAAGATACAAATAGTACACAGGAGAAGAACGTCTTCCATTTTAGTGGCAGATAGTATTTTATGATTCACTATACGTATAAATTGTGAATCATCCTTGAACCTCTGTTATTTTCTTCGGTCAGTAAAATGATAATAACGGAACTCTAACGGGTCTGTTAAAGGTTTCATTGATTTCAAAGGACTTTTAATGTCGTCCTTTTGCACCGCTTACTTGAGATGAAGAAAATAGCGGTTTGGCTTCAGACCAATTTCTTCTCAGATCACAGAACCTTAACAGAAGTGGTGCAGATGGAGACAATAGGAAGCCATAAGAAGTTCATCAAAATTATTGGACTTTTTTTTTAAAAGTTTTTAACTCAAACTAAGTGACAAAGCAGCAGACTACAGCCTGTTATTTTCCATATTCAGATAACGAGTACAGTCATGTATATATTGATTAGCATATTAAATCTACAGTTTGGATATTTATCGTGCAAAGTATGTACAACAATACGGGTGAGGATACCGTAGTTAGCCACACATTCAACACATATAGCAACATGGACACAAGACAACCACACATACCCACAACCATACCAACATACGCTTTCTTCATCATAGAACTGGGCATAAGCCTGGACCAAATAAGCTCAAATTTTTGGGGGCATTTCCTATTGACATAGACCAAACGATAGGGGGCCATATTGACAAGTAGGGTCCAGCGTTTTAGGGGGGGAGGGTCTTGGTTTTTCCATGACATCACCACCACCTTCCTGGGGTAGTATAGAGCAAACATGAAAAAAATCTTGTCATAGTGACCATTAATTACTCTGTTCATGATACCTAGGAGACATAATGTAGGGGTCATTAAGAGGGGGAAATCAAAGTGTCTATTCAGGAACCCCTGGACTTTACACCAGAAAGCATTAACCCTTGGACAGGTCCAGACGCAGTGCAGAAAGGATCCAGTATCAGCCTGACAGCGGAAGCATAAGTCATTAAGCATTACCCCCATGCTAAATAGTTTTACAGGGTTGATGTATACCCGATGTAAGAATTTAGTGCTCAAATCTTTCACGTTGTCAGTGAGGGTAAGCAGTTCCGCACTTGTAGACAGCAGATGAACCAGGAACTTTACCCCTACCATCCCTCACATTGTCCCCCTCGGGAGGAAGAGGAAGTGAGCAAGCCATGGGTTGAGCCATAAGGGGGTCCTGGGTGATAGAGAAGTAGAGTTGGCTTCCCCAACCAGTGCCTGAGCCCTGCGCCAACATACAGCAACAGTACGCAAAGGGAGCGGGACATCGGAGGGGGACATGTATCTGTATAGTAGATTGGTGAGGGCTTTGTATTATCCCATTATAGCCCCTGCCAGAGCTGTAGCAGCGTTGCCCCTGTCAATATGAAACTACCGCTGAGCATACAATATCTGAGCGGCCAAATAGTACAAATCGGGAGCTGCTCAATACTTAGGGGCCTGGAGCAGAGGCAGACTAAAGCGCGGGGAGCCTCCTTGCCAATAAAAGGACCTGAGGATGCTATTGTAGACGCTTGAATAGGCTCTTGGGTAGCACTACTGGGCAGGCATGATACAAGTACTAAAATTTAGGAAGGAAGATAATTTTAAAGATATTAATACGTATGTATAGGGACAGGAGTATTCCAGGCATTCAGGTGAGATTCAGTGGCCGCTATCAATGGATCGATGTTTAACTCTGTGTAGGCCTATTAAAGGGTATTAAAACATGACCCTACCTGGACCGGGACAGGGAGAGGACGATTACCTATTGCTTTATCCGAGAGAGGGAAAAGGACGGATTTTTTCCCAATTGACTCTGACGGCTGAGTATCATTGGCATACATAGAAACGTTCTCTGTAATGGTACCTCTGACAATACCTTTAAGGCTATCTGTATAGCGAATTGCCACTGCGAAAGGTTCAATGGCAAACGGAAATAAGAGTGGGGAAATCGGGCAACCCTGCCTAGTGCCCCAAGCCATAGGGAAGGGGGGGATGTTAAATTTAGTTTTAACCCTGGCCTTAGGAGCATTGTACAAGAATTGGACTAGAGCAACGAATCGAGGACCCACGCTCAGTCTAGACAGGAGGGCCTATAAGTAGGGCCACTCAACAGAGTCAAAGGCCTTGCAGTTGTCCAGGGACAGTATAAACCCAGGATCGGCTGAAACCTCCACCTCTGCTACATTGAGATGTAATCTTTGTATGTTAATGTTGGTCCCTCTGCCAGGCATAAAGCCGTTTGATCAGGGTGTACCACGACAAGATCTCTTTATTAAGTGTCATGCCTAGTATTTATGCCAGTATTCTAATGTCAGAATTTAAAAGGGAGATTGGGGGGTAGTAGTCGGGAAGTAGTGGGTCTTTTCCAGGTTTAGGGAGGACCACAATAAGGGCCTCGCACATGGAGTCGAGAAGAAAGCTGCGTTCCAGCACAGTGGAATACACCTTTAGCAGGAGTGGAACTATCTTTATAACAGTCTTTCCAGCCAGTCAACTTCAGATGATTGTGCTTGTGATAAACGCCAAAGGGGAGTTCATCCGTAAAACTGGTCATCTCAGCGGGCGAGGCAGATGGTCTGGATCCATAGAGAGACAAATAGTATACACGAAACACCTCATTTATAGGTTGTGAGTCAGAGACCAAGGCTCCACCCGCATCTACAATAGAGGGGGCAGAAGCACACGGTTGTTCGGCTCGTGAGCGATATGCCAGAAGCTTCCCATTTTTATCCCCACATAAAAAAATGGACGATTATTGGACATTTTAACTAAATCAACAGACTTCAGTTTTCATTGTTTTATTGACGGAAAAGGACCTTCATTGTAATCATTTTCTCTGGAGTCGGTATTTTCAGCCTGATCAGAGTGTTTCATATTTGTCCAGATACGAGAACGTTTTGTTGCTGACAGTGCTTTTGACCAAATTACAGTGGAATCGGAAAGGATCCGTCTGTTCAAGGAATTTATGCTGACTCTTGAGGTTTGACCATGATTTTTTTTAATCTTTGAGAATTTGAGTTTTAGAAATAATGATTTCTTTTTTATACATTTACTTTATGCATGGACAGCGCCTATATGTATCCACCCTCGAGATTTTAATCTCTTTCTTTTATTACTTCTTTTTATTTATCTTATTAAGTCAAAGTATTAAATGAAAACACATGAAATAAATGTTCTTAGGCCTAATTCTATTTTTTTTAAAAACGGATGTTGCTTGATTTGTAGGGCCTGTCGGTCAAAACCCATGTTGGAAAGCCCAACAGATACATTTTGGAAAGGAAATACTAAAATTGTAAAGATATCAATTGACTACATCAATGTGTGTTTTTTTTTTTGCAGAATGAATGCCAGCATTATCATTTTAAGGGCAAGAAACACTCAAAAAAGTCCAAAAAGCACCGAAAGCATTCCCAGTCGCCAACCCCTGCGGAATGGAAAAGAAAGAAGGTCCCTGACATCTCTACATGGGATATCACTGGAGCAATGGAGAAAGTAAGCTGCCATTAACTCCTCTACAGTACAGTCTTCATAATATACAATAGAATCTATTTAAGATGACAACCGAAATCTTCCCGTAAGAATAGTCTTTTATGCAATATAAGAATATTATAGAGCTATGAGAGGCACACAGTCATCAATATACAGTGGATAAAGAAAGCATCAGACCCCTCTTTGTTTCATTGCAGCCAATTGGTAAAATCAAAAATGTCCTTTTTTTTGCTCATCAATGTGCACTGTGCCCTATCAGGACAAAAAAATGAAACATATATTTTTGCTAATTTAGTAAACAAGAAAAACTGAAATATCACATGGTCAAAATTATTCAGACCCTTTGATCAGTATTGAGTAGAAACACCCTAACTTTTAGGAAAGATGCAACAAGTTTTCACACCTGGATTTTGGGGATTCTCTGCCTCTTCCTCGCAGATCCTCTCCAGTTCCCTCAGGCTGGATGATGAACGTTGGTGGAGAGCTAATTTCAAGCTAAATTGGGGTTTGGTCAGGGCTCTGGCTGGGCCAGTCCGGAATGGTCACAGAGTTGTTCTGAAGTCACTGCTTTGTTATTTTAGCTGTGTGCTTAGGGTCATTGTCATGTTGGAAGGAGAACCTTTAGCCCAGTCTGAGGTCCAGAGCACTCTGGAAGAGGTTTTCATCCAGGAAATCTCTGTACTTGGCCGCATTCATCTTTCCTTTAACTGCAAGCAGTGGTCCTGTCCCTGCAGATGAACCACCCCCCCCCCATAGCATGATGCTGCCACCACCATGTGTCACTGTTGGGATTGTATTTGGTAGATGATGAGCAGTGTCAGGTTTTCTCCACACATACCACTAAACTACTAGAACTAACACCAAAAGGTTCAATCTTCATCAGACCAGAGAATCTTATTTCTGAGTCTGGGAGTCCTCCGTGTGTTTTTTAGCATACTGTATGCAGCTTTATATGTCTTGAACTGAGGAGATGCTTCCATCGGCACATTCTGCCATAAAGGCCTGACTGGTGTTGGCTGCAGTGATAGTTGACTTGGTGGAACGTTCTTCCCTCTCCTTACTGCATCTCTGGAGCTCAGCCACAGTGATCTTGGGGTTCTGCTTTACCTCTCTCACCAAGGCTCTTCTTCCAAAATTGCTTAGTTTGGCTGGATGGCCTGGTCGCGGAAAAGATGTGGTCATCTAAAATGTCGTCCATTAAAGGATTATGGAGGCGACTGTGCTCTTAGGAACCTTGAGTGCTGTGGAAATTCTTTTGTAACCATGGCCAGATCTGTGCCTTGCCACAATTCTGACTTTGAGCTCCTTAAGCGGTTTCTTAGACCTCATTTTCATCTGCTCTGACATTTACTGTGAGGTCTTATATAGATGGTTGTATGCCTTTCCTAATCAAGTCCAATCAGTTTAATTAAACACAGCTGGACTCCAATGAAGGAATAGAATCATCTCAAAGAGGATCAGAAGAAAATGGAAAGTGGGTGCGTTAAAGTATCATAGCAAAGGGTCTGAATATTTATGACCATGTGATATTTCAGTTTTTTTTGTTTAAAAATATCTATGTTTAGGGTTTTTCTGTCAGGATGAGGTGCAGAGTGTATAGTAATGAGCTAAAAAAGAACTTTTTTTGATTTTGCCAATTGCCTGCCAGCTGACACTGTAATGATTATAGGGGAAGAAGGGTCTTCTTGCAAATGAGGTTCTGTATTTCAATCCGATATATCATTTGATCAGAAAAAAATGAGCAAAAAAGTAAATTGAAAATGTAATGGCCTTAGAAGATAATGGTATGTACATTGCTATTCTCTCAGTGCCAGCATTGATTCACCCTCTACATGTAATCCCATTGCTCTGTCTTACACTAAGAATTGACCTGACAGCATCTTAAGCCCTGGGCTAAAAGCATTATAGAAGCTCCTAGAGATTGGAGTTACATAAATAGATAAGTGACCTGATCGCTGAATAGGTAACCCAAAATATCCAGCCTGTCAGTACTTGGGATTGATCATGTCAGGTATATGTGGAGAAATACACTCAGTGCCCTGCTCTTCCCTATGACTGTGTGTCCATGGCTGCATCATCCACATATTGGTATCACAGAACCTGGAAAACTTGGATGTGGTTACCTGGAGGCATCACATAGAGATTTCTATCTATTCATTGTACATGTTAATAAATTAGTTGTACTGATTGACATTTAAAGAAAATGAGGTTTGCCTCTCTGCAAGTTTTGTGGCCTCTTTATGAACCTAATAGTAGCAATGCATCTGACAGTAAGGTATATTATATAGTCATAATCTACACCTTTTTACTGATCCTAAACCAACCACCGTCAGGTGTCACATTCATAAAGCAAGATTACATTTATATCTCCAGGTTTCTATCCCATAGACGGTAAGAATTGTGCTCCATGCTACTCTTGTAACTAAAGGATTAGGTTTTGGCAGAATTTGGAAAACCTCCCATTACTTTGCATTGTTTTTGGTTGTTATCCCTACATTCATTTATTTAAGACATAATCACAAATGGAAATAGTGGGTGCAGACCGGTATTAAGACAGAATCGCATGATTGAACTTATGGTTATTATTATAGAACCGTCTCAGAGGCACAATGCGTTTCGGGACAGTCCCTAGGAGTGAACAGTATGGGAGGGAGGCACTTCCAGAAGCGCTGGTTGTAGGAGCTGTAAAGGGTGTTTTTTTTTTTTTTACACTATAGATTATTTTTTTTGTTGTTGGGGGAACACTTTAAAAGGTCTCCTACACTTGAAAAGGGGGTGCTTTGCAACCCCGAAACATGTTGTGCCGAAGTGAAGGAGTCCTTTTAAAGTGTCCCCTCAACAACATAAAAAATATATATGGGGTAAAAAAAATCACCCTTTACAGCTCCTACAATCAGCGCTTTTGGAAGTGCCTCCCCATACTGTTCATTGCTAGGGACATTGTGCCTCTGAGGCGGTTCTATAATAAAAACCATTCATTCTACCACTCATGTGATTCTGTCTTAATACCGGTGTGCACCCACTATTTCCATTTGTGTTTGCTTCAAACGACAATTTGATCCAGTGTAGCTACTGAGTAGGGGCGTAAGTTGAGGGGGTGCAGAGGTTGCGATCTCACCCGGGCCCAAGAGGTTTAGGGGGCCCTTATGGTGTCACTTTCCCATATGAGAAGACTATAACTATAAATCATACATTATAGTCGGGGGCCTGTCACAGCTGCACTGGGGCCCATCAGCTTCTAGTTACGCCACTGCTACTGAGGATCGAAGACCCCCGGAAGGCAGCACCATTTGGTATCCATAAGAGGCGAAATTTAGAGTTTAGAGCCTAAAATCTTGCACTACCACATCTGGTGAGCCTTTCTCCACTTCTTTCAAGCATAAGCTACAACTTATTACAGAAATTACTACTCTATGAGCGCTTATGTCTCCCCTTTACAAATTTATTTAAGACATCAGAGACAGAAGAAGAGAATCACCAACATCGCTCACAAAAGAGAAAGAAGAGAAACCATTCGGAGTCAGGCTCGGAGGGCTCATCGTCGGGTGATTCAGGTAGTAGCTACACGCCGGCTTTTCATGTGGGACTATGTGGCAGTGAGTTGTTATTTGCTTTGTCTTCATTCCTGTGCAGAACATAGCTCCAGGAAATCCAAGAGACAGAAGAAGAAGAATAAGAAGAAGAGACACAAATCTGTAAGTCCAGGGGCGTAACTAGGATGGGCTGGTATATAGCAAGCCTCTCCATGGCTCCCCCCTTCCCATTAGAAATATGTACATATTTGTACACACGCTAAAGGTTCTACACCAGTGGTTCTCAACCTTTCTAATGCTGTGACCCCGCAATACAGTTCCTCATGCTGTGGTGACCCCAAACCATGCAACTCGCAGTAAAAACACAGTAAAATTGCGTCTCCAATGGCTTTAGGCGACCCCCGGTTTTGGTCGTTCGACCCCCGCTGGGGTCCCGACCCACAGGTTGAGAACCAGTGTTCTACACTGATACACACACATTTATGTACTCATATATAATAATATACACACTCATACAGTATATACACATGAAATGTACACATAGTGCATATACACACATAGAGCATATATACACCTTACAAACATATAGCATGTACACACATATGCAGCATATACACATGAAATACACACATACATACAGTATTTACAGACCATACATATGGTTACAGCACGTACATACAAAGGGGGACATTTACTAAGGCCTTTGCGCCACACTTTTAGGGGCCGTGCCGTCGATGGACAACCGATTTGGACTGAGTGCCGCATTTAACTTTTAAATTGGGTCACATGCCCTATGTTAAAGGTGCCCCACAAAAAAGATGATGAACTCGGGGAAGTGGCACATTCACGATTTCTGGCACACAATCTTAGTGAATCACTACGTGCAGGATTATACAAGGACAATGTATTTTTAGTAAACTCTAGTAATTAAATGTTCCCGATAGAGTATATACACACCATGTATACACATAGACCATATACACACATACATACAGTATATACACACACATACATGCGTACAGTACATACACACCATGTACACACATACATTATAAACATACACAGATACATCATGTACACACCATATACACACATACAGCATATACACTGAATTCAGTGTCCTCTCTTCCCACATTTCTCATGGGCTGCCACCGTTTACTGTGGAAGATGTGCATTGTACAGTGTGCTGCATAATATGTTCATAACAGGGCACATCCTCCTAACTTCAGAGTGGCAGGTCAGGTCAGGCCCTGTTGTAAGTCTGTACAGAAAGTACTTGGTAGTGTTCAGTAACAAGAGAAGCCAACAATAAAACATGGTTCCTCTTTTAGAACAGTCCTGAGAGTGAAGTGGAGAAGGAAAAAGACAGGAGTAAGAGAGAACAAGAGAACGAACAGATGAAAGAGAGGATGAAGGACAATGACAATGACCAAGAGACAGAGTCTGCAGATGGACGCCGCAGATCGCTGAAACAGACCTCACGGAAGGAGAAAGTGAGTGTTTTAACACAAAAGTACAACTAGTTGTGGTGTATTTATTGTACAACACATAGAGAACTTTTAGTATCTTGTAGTGTAATTATGTTACATTAGCAATTTATATAAAAAATATCCATAATCCCCACAATGTAAACTTTGGGGTCACTCAGGCACACCTCAGCACCATTCAGATGATATGATTTCTGGACACTGCAGTCAGTCCCATAGAAATGAATGTTGTGGTGACAGGGTCACTATCAGTGGGGGTCCTTAGCAATCTACATGTTACCCCTATAGTGAAGAAAATCACAAATCAGTAGTCTAGATTATAGACTCCCTCTTTTCAAGGTGGTTGGTCAGAAGTACAAAAGGAGCAAACAAAAGTCTCTTAAGACGGCTGTTCTGAGCAAACTGAATCCTTCTGACCTGGATTGTATTGAAGAATTTGTTCTTGGTTCTCCAAGACCTATTGAACAGAAATTCCAGCACAATTTTATTTAAAAAAAAAAAAGTCCTTTATGTTGATGTCCCACAAGAGGGCGCAATCTGCACCATAAATTTGTTTATTCCAGTTAACTTCTCAAAATATGAGATTCCATCAAACAGGGATGAGTCTATAATACTAAGTGACGTATGTAATCGGAGCCTATTGACTTTAAGAAGCAACTGACTGTACTAGCCATCCTCTATGGCACCCATCCTGGTTGGCACACTGTTACCTTTTCAGGCATTTGTTTGCCCTCTATTGACAGTTTTAAAATAATCACTAATAAAAGTGATGTTTTAGTTACTCCTATATGTCCGGATATGGGCTCTTTGTAGACTGCTAATGCCAGTTCTTCTGGATGTTTCCAGTTAAAAGATTTCAGACATTAGAATATTTTTAAAACGTAGTAAAACACGTGGATCCGAACTGGAACTCTTGTCAGATGGATACAATCTTGATTTGCATCTGGTGCTGCAGTCTGGATACTCCTGGGGTCAATTTAAATGTTTGTGTCATCCAGAAGAAAACAGTGTCAAATTCATAGATTATCAGAGCTGCTCTTTTTCATTTGTCTTTTTCTTTATTAGGCTACATTCACATGAACGTGTGTCCACCTGCCCGGCCGACCTTAGCCCCTCCCCTCTCCATAGAGATACACGCCCATGCACACAGGGAAAGTCCTATCTTTTCCCCGTGTATGGAGCGGTAACACTGCACAGTGCTCAGTGTTACTGTATATACTGTGTTTCAGAGGTATATGGCACACACAGGACTGACATGTATGTGCAGTGAACACTCCTTTCTTGTCCCCTGTGTCTCTTCATGTGTCCCCCAGCTTTGTTATTCATTTCTGTCTCTGTTTCAGACAGGCTGGGACACATCAGAGAGCGAGCTCAGTGAAGGAGAACTGGAGAAGAGGCGACGCTGTTTACTCCAGCAGCTGGATGATGATCAGTAGATAGATTAGGAGTGTGCACTCTTTGGAGGTTAGGTATTTATGACAGCCAGGACTATACGCAGGGTGCCTGCCCTTGGCCACCAATCAAATCTTTCTTGGATTTCTGAAATCAGAGCAAAAATCTACTTGGACGCCATAAGCGGCATCATTATTCATCATTTGTACTAGGTTTAGACATTTCCAATGTCCATTGAAGTCGGACACAATTAGACCCATGAGCTTACTTTCTCATACAACATCACTCTGGTCGGGTATTGTCAGACTTAAAGAGGCACTAGAAGCTTACTTAAGTAAGCAGCTCCTAGTGCTAAAACAAACGCTGCGGTGTTATCGGAAACCTCTGATAACGCGATCTAACACAGCGGTGAAGTGCAATGTAAACGCCGGACTGCCTCTTCCCCGAACCGCCCCGCACGCTCCATATGCCGGGGGTGACTGCCGCGCGTCATATGGCAGTCACCACCTCTAAATCCGCCCACAATCCCACCCCCTCATGAATACACCGGACAGCTTTGAGAGCCGTGTACTCCGCCGTGTGGCGTTTGTTTTAGCACTAGGAGCCGCTTACTTTAGTAAGGAGCTCCAAGAGCCAAATTTATGGGTGACAGGTCCTCTTTAAAGGGGTATTCCGGGAATATGAACGTCTGATACAAAAACCCATAATGCTATAGATAAATTAATATTACATACCTCAATGTCATTAGTCATAAAATGAAGCTTAAATAGTCTGATTTTATGATTCACAACATTTTATAGCCTCTCAAAAGTAGGTGGAGTTATCACCAAGATGGCCGCCACTGGAAACTACAAGTCCCATGATCTTTTAGTTCTCAGTAACTCCTCCTGCATCTTATGCTCTGCTCCCAGTAATCATGTAACAGACTGTCCTGCTCTGTTACCATAGTAATGATGTGTAACTGCCATTACCACACACCGGCCATACTGGATGCACTGCAACCAACCGATTACAGCCAAATATAGTGATGATCACATGACCTGCCCAGGCAGGTGCAGAACATGTGATGTGGACATGTGACCAGCGGCCATCTTCCGTCCTGTGTCTTCTCCGCACAGAGGAAATGAACGGACTGATTAAAGTGCCAGTGGCATTTTAATTCTTCATTATAGTCCATGTCCACAGCATTTTCTGCTAACGGGAGCAACATTTTAAATAACAACTAATTACACATCAGCTTATATTTTAAGTACCCATTTATATATGAATTATGCTGATTCCTGGAATACCCCTTTAATATCTATGAGCTGTAATAACAAACAAAGCCTATAGAAATGAGTGGCGCCGTTCTCAGAAATCCCTGACAACCATTTTTATTCTGTGCTGCTAAACCTCAGCAGGTGTAAAGGCTATTCATGATCCCTGTACAGGCCCCGCGTAGGTTCTGGCTGACAATATGTTGTATAATGGAAATATTAATGTTTGTTAAAAAAAAGAAATCCCATTCTCTTTGCAGTGTTCTTACTTATGGTGTTTAGTAGTGTGAATGAGAATGAGCAGAAAATAGAGCGGTTTTTTTATACCATGACCAACCAGAGGAGATTTGTATAAGAAAAGTTGATAAGACAATGTCATCTTCTGTAGCTTCAGCTTTTACTGTCTCAAGCCAAAAATAATGGACAGGCCAAAATGTCCCTTCTACAGTTAAAACAAGGCTTCAATAACCCTAAAATGAGTGAATGAGTCCCCAAAACTGCTCTGTGTGGACGTGTATGACCTGTACTTCATTCACTTTCATCAGTTGAGACATGGAATAGAAATGCATTTGAGAACAATCAAACCGCCTCTTGCAGCCATTGGCCCACATTTATTAACGCGTCTGTGCCAGTTGTGTGCCGCGGCTGCTCTGTGTCCCACAAGACAGAAAAATGTGCGCCTAAATGTGCGTGTTACTGCTTAGTTTGGAGTTTGCACCACATTTATTACTGACATGCACCACAATTCTGCAGTATGAACAAACAAATGGGGCCAACTCCTAGAGACGTTCAGGGGGTGCCAGATTACTGAAGACTTCACCGGCAAAGTGCGCACAGTACCGGCTGCACTAGTTTTGTCCCATTGTGGGACAATGGGGGTCATTTACTAAGGGCCCGATTCGTGGTTTTCCTTCGCGTTACCTGAATATTTCCGTCGATTTTCCCTGAATTGCCCTGGGTTTTTGGCGCACGCGATCGGATTGTGCTGCATCGGTGCCAGCATGCACGCAATGGAAATCGGGGGGCGTGGCCTTAGGAAAACCCGACGGATTCGGAAAAACCGCTGTATTTTTTTTTTTTTTTTTAAAGTGTTGCTTGACACGCGCTTACCTGCACCCAGGGTAGGACGGTGAACTTCAGTGAACTCCGACGGAATTCAGCGCAGCAGTGACACCTGGTGGACATCGGGCGCACTACCTTGGTGAATCGCCGGAAGACCCAAATCCTCCACAGAGAACGTGCCGCTGGATCGTGTCAGGACTGGGTAAGTAAATCTGCCCCAATGTGTTGCATTTCAAATGCACCCCTAGCACTTTGTGTGAATTGGGCTTCAAGGCGTCATTGGAGAATTATCCACATGATGATACAGCAAGCAATGGGAGTCTGATGCGAATTGGGCATAGGGGCCGTCTAGTCAAACTTCACAAAGCTTTGCCTTGAGACACTTAATAAATATGCCCCACAGTGTCCAGCCAACTTCAACGTTTCTAGCTGCATTTCACTAGTTGTCCAGCAGAGAGCAGTAAAGCTTCAGGGTGATGGGGAAAGCCTTGTGCTGTTCTCCTGCAGTGTATACTGGGAAGTGCACGGACAATCAGTTATTCATTTACTCTATTTCTTACTGCCTGCAGGATCTCTGTAACAAACACCAACATATTCCGCCATCTCTGCAACTCGAAAATACCAATTACATTAGGGGAGGTTAAATTTGGTAGTTGTGTACAAATACATATAAAGGCCTCTAATGAGACTAATAAAAAATAAAATACTAGTTGTGAGAAATCAGCTAGTGCCAAATATATATATATAGAACAGGAGGAGCAGAGTAGATTGTACATAGTGTCATATCTGCAGACAGCTTGTTATAGAGCAGGAGGAGCAGAGTAGATTGCAGATGGGACACTGTACAGACTACATGCCATAGAGCAGGAGGAGCTGAACAGGTCAGGTCTCCATAGTACATATGACAATGATGATGAAGATGATGGACACCACACAAATAATAGGGCTCTGCACATTTATTGTCACAAAATAAAACAAAGTAACATAAGAGCGCTAAATACTTTCCTGAAGTCTGACCAAAAGTGAAATAAAAAATATGAGCTGTAACAGACAAGTACTGGCATCTAACATACTGTACAAGTAATACACAGAGAAAAGGCACTGGAGCCTCTCGGTAGCCAGAGCATGTCCACCACGATGCCACACGCTCCTAGCAATGGAGAGGCTGGGAATGAACACCATGTAATGATTACAATGAGGATTAGGTAGAATGGCCGCTATGGCCATGTACTAGTGAGTTACCCCTGTCACAGCAATTGTTTCTGGGACACACATCCATCCACAAAGCCCAGTTATGAAACTAGAATTGAAATGTTTTATAAAACCGATTCCATATAGCTTATAAGACAATATGTATGGAGAAATCTCAGAAAGGGTCATCCTAGAAGCTGGAGCATAAGGTGCACGTCTACATGGCCTCTGTCAGCATCTATAATCCAGTCAGCAGGGTTTGGTCCCCATGTTCACCTCCTAGGTGATGGATAGAAGTATATGTGATGAGTGAGCTAGGAGCATGTGGTGCTGCCCCCACTTCATACACCACATATACCTACTTAGAGCATAACAATACATAAGTAGGCAAGGCCCATTCAGCATGACAGTGGTGACAGGAAAAAACATGGAATGTCTCTGAGATACAGGACGTGATCAGTAACTCCCATATACAGCACGCCGCTGCTCATTACTCTCCTATAAAAAAGCTAAATGTGTCACTAAACTTCATAGCCCCCTTTTAACTCCTTTATTAAAATACCTCTTGCTTAGCCCTATATTAGGAATAAAAATTATTTTATAAACCGAGAAAATGGACAATAAGTTGAGAAATTGACTTTGGCAATTAGTGTCACCGACCACCCGGGGTCCAAGAAACCCTCCAGGCAACTACAGATCAGATTCTGTTCTAAGACTGTACATATAAAGCTCCAGATTTGGACAATTTAGAAATAAATTATCTTTACCAAAAATTAAAAACAGGGCACATTACTGCCCCCTAGACACAGTTATAGGGTAGCACATCAAATCATAAAACCCAAATCCCAAACCTACCAAAATATAAAGAAAAACTTCATTGTGAAGTATGTATGGGTAGGAATGGGGCAGCGCTGCTAAATACTCAGTTCAGCTAAAGCTAAAAATACATACATATATATATATATATATATATTTTGATATATAATAATAAAAATGTGCGCACACTGGAAATATTACTGACTGTGCAAGGTCTGTGCATAGTGGATTTCCAAGGAGGTCAAGTTTCCTAAACATGACGGTAACATTGAGCTACCCTGCCAGTATAGGAATAAGTGGGATATTATACGGCTGGCAGGATCATGCAGACCTGAGACATGTCAGATAGGGGGCGTAATTGTAAGAAAGAACGCTATGTCATCATAGTAAAGTGGTCGTCTCCTATGATAGATATGCACAGTATGGTAGTGTGAGTGGGTACAGACCCTATATCATACATACTCAGCCTCTACCCTAAGACAGAAGGGAATCTGACAGGTGCCCTCAGCATGTACTTTCCATGATCCTTCCTGGTATATCATAAGAATCTGCCTGCGCCCCACACAAATCGGTCACTTTCTGGAACAATCGTCTCTACATTTTAACATCCCCACTATCCAATACTGGAATGTTAAAAGCCATGAAAGGTAAACCACCGACATTACCAAGCCTTCACAATGCTTCACCTCGTGTTCACACTATCCACCTGCAGACTGGGAAACACTAACAAGGCACTTTTTTAAAAATATTTTTTGCAGCAGAGCAGCAGCCAGTACAGATTCAGCAGAGAATATTACAAAATATTTACATTTTTAACAGTAAAACATTAAAAAATATATAAATAGTAAAAAGAAAAAAAAATAGTTCTATAATACTGTAGCAATAAGGCACTTTTCTCCTCTGTAAAGTGTCCCGGCTTCTTCATTTCCCTTATAATGTGGAATGGAGGGAGGTGGGCAGCGGAAACTGCTCGGTTCATTTGCTCTATGGCCTTGCGGGGCAATACACAGCACAGCCCTGCGCGACTTCTGATAGGGGAAGTGCTAGATCCGTCGCCAGGCGTTGCGGAGGACCGCGTCTGCTCTTCTGTAGGGCTGATTACGGAGGTCTGAAAGATGGAAAGCAATAGCTGGTGAGATAAGGATTCACTTTTCAAGAGTGGAGGAAAGCAGATTGGCGCAAGCGGTTAGTGGCGGTTATCCGGTATTTCAAGAAAACTGAACAAGGCAGAAGGAAATCTCCTTATAGTCCTATGCTGAGCTATTACTCAATGTCCTCTACGCTGGTTATATATACATTGGGGCATTAGTTATAACCCCATGCAGCAGCTTCATCCAGTATCTAGGTGTGATTGTGTTATGTGTGGTATTTGTAGTGTTTACTAAGTATTTCACCTCCCAATAAGGCAACATCAGTGAAATACACTGTAGCGAGCAGCTCAGAGGTCTGTCATTAGTTGTACACCGGATCAAGGACACATGTACCTATATATATGTATTCTAGTCCAACCCATAAACCTGGGGCTTAAAAATGCAGTAAACACAGACTTCTTACAAGAATCAGCTCGTTCCTCAAGCAGAAGGAAGCAGCATAGCTTGCATTAGCTGGTGCACATACAGTTTCTTACCCTCTACAATACGAGAGGATACTACAGATGAATCTTCCTGGGGCTAATCTGAGAGATAAAATAAAACATGGATATACATGTGTATTCAGGAACGAGCTATGCTGGTCCCAATGTCAAGAAAATGAGTAGTGAGAAGAATACCATGATAGCAGATGCCACCATACCAAGCAACTCCCCATAGATGCAAAACAGTAAGGGGAGATGTCCAGCAGTGCCCGTGCCCACAAATCTGAACATACTGTGCCCAGAAGTTATTTCTAAAAGGCAACAGGTATATGTTGTGGTAGGGCCACAATAAGAGACATCTCCCCTCTATATGATTGCGCTCACATTACTTATAGACAAGTATATATGTAACACATGCATAGGATATTACATATATAACAGATCTACAGAACACTATAAATGTGTTCTCCATGGTGTAAATACATGCAGTCAGGTGCATTGCAGATTAGTAAGTGACTGTAAGGTTAATGCATAGAGCCCGGGCATGCAGTCCAGCGTTGTCCAAGAGAGCCGTCCATGGCTGAACAAGGGAGGTGACAATGCATGCAGGAAGAGAGTGCAGGTACCGTTACATACTTTTTAAAAGGCACTGGGCTTAACAGTTTGAATCCTCAAAAAGGGATGTGTCACAGAAGAACCGAGAGCCCCTCTTGGCTGTCCTGGCTGTGAAGGGGACACTCTTCAGGACTGCAGCCATCAATGTGGGTTGAGGAAATAGAGAAATATATATACAAGGTCAAATATCGGCAAGTCTTATGAGAAGCTGTAGACATCCCAGGAGTGCAGAAACTGTCGTATGATGGAGAGATAACTCCATGGGATGTCTGAGGCTGGAGGAGAAATATCCATTATTACACCTGGATTACAAACCCACCTGTGATTATGTCCTCAATGGTTCCATCCTTTCCTTCATACACAGGGCGATGGTCCTTGGCCTGCCTCTTCCGCAGCTCAGCTATTAAATCTTGTTGCTGACGCTTATTTTTTTGCATTGGAGACTAAAGGAGGGAGAACAGATGCTTAGTTGATTGACAGCATAATATACATGCCTTGTGCCTATGGACTGATAATATGGATTATATACCTTAGGATCCATCTTCTTTGCTTCCTGGGCTAGTAATTTCTCTCTTAGTACCTCCTCTTGCTTCTTCCTCATCTCATTCTCTTGCTCAGCATCCTAAATAGAAAGCAGATGCCATTAGTAATAGAGAACACTCTCATCCTTAGCTTCTTCACATTGCCAAGGCAGAGTAGTATCAACATTCATGTTACATTCTGTAAAAATCTGCAGCAATTTCCCATGAAAATTAAAAAAAAACATCCACCACAAATCGGCATGGATGTGTCCTATACATGGAGCTGGTCAAGTCTGCAACTTTCAGATGACCTTTACAGAGTCTCATTTAGTCCGGTTTCTTTTATAAATTGTTTTATGGATTGTGTATGTCATGTAAGGGTAGACTGTATACAAGCACTGCCTGGTATCTGAAGGTGTGCCCCTCCAGATTTGTATGTGCCAGGATTATCAATGGAGCTGTGTGTAGTTACTATGTGCACACTTGTGCAGCCCCTCTGCCCGGACAAGGCTTCTACGCAGTTACTGTTCAGGTGACCACACCCTAAGGACCTTTTCCTGCTAGAACAATGACAGGAAGGAGCCTTTCTTCTGGGTTTGAGGACACACATTATACACACAGGTGCCTCTACAGGCTCGCATACAAGTCTATGACACAAGGTTACTTTCTATACCTTATAGGATTTGATGAATCTGGCGAATACTGGAAAGAAAACAGAGGGCGGCGTTGTCTTTGGATTTTCTCCAAAGTAATGCACCACAGCTGCGTACGCTTCCTGCAGGGGAGAAAAAGAGGAGATCTGGAGATACTGCTCCCTTCTAAGAGTACACAGAACTTCACAAGTCTATGTTTCCTGCAGGCTCAGAGGAGGGAAGGGTGGGAGGGGGATCACAGTGGGACGAATTGCTATAAATACCAAGACAGCAGAGTTAGACAGAGCAGGAAAAAACAGCTGATGGAGAAAAACAATACACAACTCAAAAATATGGTGTAACGCAAAAGAGGCCCAGACAATGTGGGCATTCACTGAGAACCACACATGCAGGATCAGCATGGTTTTCTATGGACTTTCATGTGACTAATATACTATACCTCCGCTGTCCTAGCGTCCTTCTGAAGCTTGTCAAGTTTCCCTTCATTTGTGCTCACAAAATTCTTCAGAATGCTGTTATCATGGTGGCTGCTCTCCTTGCGGATAAGGTCCATTCCCTTTCCCAATTCCCTGACATCCAGTAAGACATTTTCTAGGGAAACTGTAAACAGAAATGGAATTACGTCCGGCCACTTTATTCCCGCATTGAAAACGTACTTTCAGAGATCAAACAGATGAATTGTCACTGCTAAGCATTCATGTGTTCTCAATAGGAAGCAATATGGCACCGGATTATTACATGTGGGAACAAACTACATGCCCAAATCATCCTTCTCCCAATATCTGTTGGGACAAATCCATACACATTACATATAGTGGTTTTGAGAACTGGAAATACCTTACAGATTTCTTTTATATTTATAATATTTACTCATAAATAAAAAGACTTAATATATAGGTCAAATTCATCTGATATGTGCGCATTAAGGGTAGCCTTTGATACATGTTACATGAATAATAGCACTTGAAAAGATCCCTCTATCCTCTCATTATAATGGATGGCTCCTGATCAAGGTCTGACTGCCACAAAGTGTCTCTCTATACCTCAGGCCATTGTCGGGGATTAGGCAGAATGGGCTGCACAACGTGGATATAATAGAAGGCAAACAACGTCATCTAATTGTTATACAAAAGCCCCCAAGTCAGATTCCACTTCAGGAACAGTAGAGAGAAATATGGATGAGATCAAAGCAGCCACAATAATGTATGGTATGGATGAGGCGCAATACAGTGAAATTGGATTTAGTTTATAGATATAAACTATAGATATTTTTAAGGCGATGCCATCAGAATAATGTTCTCACCCGCTGCTGCCTTCTCCACAAAGTGAAGCTCATTGTAGAATGTGGCCACTTCAGGATACTTCTCCTTGCAAATCAATGCAATGTAGTTTAACAAGGTCATTTTCCTGTCTGTTGACTTTGTGTCTTGGAGCTAAAAACACAATATGAGACATAAGAATATCATATAATAATTCAGACTCTTCTGCTCTGCTGAGATCTTCAGTGATAATGACAATCTTACCAGATCCAGGCTCTGAAGTTTGAACCCGTAAACGGATCCTCTTTTGCTGCTGTTCATGTAGTTGCCTAAAGCGAGGATAATCTGCACATAAAGAAGATGCGGCGGAGTTAGTACAACTTTTATCTGATCACAAAGCATTTAATACATTTTACTACTTATCCTCAGGCCGTCACCCACCTCCAGCATTTGTTTCAACTTTGGAGAGGATTTCACTGAAGCCGACGCTGCAATCACCGCATTAAGTTGCTGAAATGATAGAGAAGACATTAGTTCGATGTACAAGAAACTGATGCATTTATTCCAAGTAATTCATGAGACAAGACATGTATATTGGTTACAGCATGAGCACTTAGTATACAATATTGGGTATGACAAAACATCCAAAGCTGGGTTCACATCTGCCTCATAGTTGCCATCATAAACAGAGACCACAGTGCAGTGTAGGATCCATCACACAAGAGATAACCAGAATTATCACATTGACAATAGTTTAGCACTTCCTATATAATAAAAAACTACGGATTTGTGGAGTAGCCAACATGTGAGCAGAGCCTTAAAATCCTGCAAGGATAACATAATGAACAAGTACTGGCAGTCCCGGGTTGTGTACAAGATGGGTTCTTTAGGTTTGTTCTTAAGTTGGATTTGTAAGTCGGAACTAGTATATTTTATAATTGTAACTCAACAAAAAAATTTTTGGTCCAAGTGACATTTGGATTTTCTAAATTTAATGCTGTCATGGACACAAGGATTATCAATAAAACTTATATACAGACACCTTACAGCTGATCATTGCAGCTTTGGACTAAAGTAAAACATCCAGAGAGCTTCACTAGAGGTTACAAAGGCAAAGAGATCAGTCTGTAACTAGAGTGTCTGTAAGTACATTAATTTGTGAAAGGACGGCGGTGTAAGATTTCCCAACCATCAGTGTATTTCTGATGAATCATCTAAATCCATGTCAGTGATAGGGCAGTGATAATACGTGATAGCAATGTCTTCATACCGGTGTGAGCAGCTGCAGGTTCTCATTGAAGTTACCCATGAACGTCATGATAGACATTCTCTGGGAGAGACGTTCCACTTTACTGAAGAGCATCATAAATCGGTCCTCATCAGAAAGGTCCTCAAGAGGCTTCCTCTCCTTCTCATACTGTCTCAGCAACTTAACTTCTGCCTCTGTGGGAAGGAAACGCACCAGGCACTCCACAAAATCCACAGGTATTGTCCGCAAGTCGAACCTGTAATGAAGCCAGAGGAAATTATTTGATAAACTTCTAAAATGTAATATTTTATTAGTAAGATTCTGAAAGTCTCTGTGAACAGGTAAATTTAGCCAATATCTAAAAGTAGAAGCCTACGTTTGGATGGCTTTGCAGATCTCCTCCGTTGTCCTCCCGGCTTTACGCAGAGTGATGGCCAAGTTCT
Source organism: Engystomops pustulosus (assembly GCA_019512145.1). Classification (NCBI taxonomy): domain Eukaryota; kingdom Metazoa; phylum Chordata; class Amphibia; order Anura; family Leptodactylidae; genus Engystomops; species Engystomops pustulosus. The sequence goes on along the minus strand of CM033642.1, from coordinate 47,939,316 downwards.
TGGCTCGGTTTGCTTCCAGAAGAGTCACCTTGCTTACAGACTTTTGAGAAGTTTTACTCTTGGGGCAGGTCAAATCTATAGCAGCTCCCTGTGCTTTGGTCTTGAAGAGATCTTCAAATTTATCCATATCCAGATCCTAGAGCAGACATGAAGGACTTGGTAACATAGCCTGAAGCCAGGAGTGAGGTCCGCTTAAACACTTAGTAATAATTTTTTAATAATGAGGTATCATTTAAGAATGTATTCATAAAAATTGTCTTTTCTAGTAAATACTACCATCCCTTCTTACCAAATATATTTCTCATGATGATGAAAAGAACCACAGGGGAGGTGGGAAACTACAGGATTTGGTTAGAGGGGTTGGTTTCAGTGGGGAGAGCCGAGGGGAAACCTCAAAAGTGTAAAAGTCATCATTAATATTACCTGCCTACATAGATATCTACCAATATAAGTACACACGGTAGAAGAAGAAATACTACACAAGTTGTTTCACCTGTAAAATGCGCTCATCATCAAGGTCGCTGAACACTGTCCCGCTGATCTGGTTGGGCTTCAGTGCCGTCCAGTTAAACACAGGCAAGCGGAATTTGGTTTTGATTGGTTTCTTGATTCGGATGGCTGAAATGAAAGCATTACGGTAAGTCCCAGGGTCATCAATAGTCGAGTAACATTCGGCCGGCTTTCTGCAGTACTTACCAGATAATCCAGTTGTGATAATTACAGGACAAGAGGATGGAAGTGGTGGTGGTGGAGGACATTTATCTAGAGGACAAAATGAAATACCGTTCATGAATGACAATGAGTACACATGGACAACCCTGAAAAACGGAATTACATTAGTGAATATTCCAACAAATCTATAATGGACTCAATCATCTGCCAGCCAAAAATAGTGCTGGTCTTGCATACGTATTCAATCAAGATGCATTCATAAGCCATACTATATAATGGATGTAACATAATAGAAATCAGAAGAATGAATGAGGCTGTTGGTCCGGCATTAGGTGCAAATACTGTCAAACAGTGGGTTATTAGGTACAAAATTATTCCCTAATAAGTATATTCTATTTGTATAGGAAACTAGAATGCAGTTTCCAGGGTTTATCATTTTTTCAGATGTTGGTTTATATTCATTGTGTAAAAAGGAAGCAAAACTATGGCTGACAACTTTGTAAATTAAAAATAGTGACCTTCATAGAATAAGGAACAGAAGAGAAATATAGTGGCCATTACAGAAAAATAGGGGCCATAATAGAACATGGGGCATAATAGGGGTGGCCATGACAGGGGTTGACTTGGGGTTCTAGTTAATCTTGTCATTGCGAACATACACACACACATATATATATATATGAAACACCATCAGGGTGGTGACAGTGTAACCAGTACTACCAATTTTACACTTTTGCTTTAGGATAATCTAACATTTAAATATTTTTGCAGTTATGTTGAGAATCAAAGTGAGTTACATATAAACATATTTTCAGCATAATACATTTTCACCCTTACTTTGCATAAGTGGAGGTGGTGGTGGCGGAGGGGGAGGAGGTGGCGGAGGTGGAGGTGGAGCTGCAGGAATCAATGCAGGGGCTGGTGGTGGTGGTGGAGGAGGTGGTGGGAAATCTGCAATCATAGACAAATCTCCACTAGAGCTCCCAACAGATGTAAGAGCAGTGCCAGCAGATCCCCCCTGCTTCTGCTGATGTAAAGCATTGGCCTGTTCCAGCTGGCGGAGATGCTGAACAGCTTCCTCCTTTTCTTTGATGATTTTCCTTAGTGTGTTCACTTGGTGGCTTGTTTTCTCATATGTTTCCTAAAGAAATGATGCTTACAGTCAAGCTATCAGTCAATCAGTACTAATTCACAGTAATTCACAGTGAAATTTGCTGCTGTATCACTCAAGTACATTATAGTACTGGTAAACCCACAGTATACAAGACTATATCATATCCCGAAATACATCCCACATGTAGTAGTCATGCTCAGGGTCTCACCCTCATAAGCTCTAGATCCTTTTCACGTTGCAACAAGGTCTTCTCCAGTTCTGCCACCCGCATCATGTTCTCATTCTCCAAATCCAGCAGCTTCTCAGTCATCTGGCGAAAAATCATGGCTTTAAGAATTAGATGTGCAATGTTTATCATAAGTACTAAACGATTTCCAAGAGGCAGCTCTGTTCTTCTTTACCACAAGTTTAAACTAAGAAGATTGATCTGGTTCTCTGCCATTAAACAAGATACGCAAAAAAACCCTAGAAAATTCCCAAACTTTCAAAGGGGAAGGATGAGATCACGCGCACACATACACACACACATCTTTCACTTTCACATGTGGAGTGCTGCAATCTACAACCATCCAGTACTGTACTATGGAATTTCCTCACAGGATTACAGTTTGTGGAGACTTCAGCTGTTGAAGAGCAAATATAGCAAAAGCGGAATAATATATGAGAGTATAGTTTTGGATAGAAAAGCATGGTTATCAGTATATCATCAATGGTGTTTGACAACCAGTTAGCCCTTACAACAAGAACCACTAGAGTGGACAGAACCAGAGGCCCAAGACTCTGTCCACTATCAAGTGCTGCTCTCCACTACCCAAGCACTGACATTATACAAGAGCTCCCTGCACTACACAGTACATGGTGGGGGACAGCGAACCCCTATATGTATATGATTCCAATTCATAAATGTCTCATATTCTGCAGTCTACATTGCATAATCTGCAAGTAATATACAAATTTGTGTCCATAGATCGGATTAGAATTAGATCAGAACAGAACTCTTGTGTCTAAAAGATTTACATACATGAGACAGATGTTCCTCCAACTCTTCCACTTTCTCAAGTGCAGCATTCTTGGTCTCTGCATCTTCCAATAGACCCCCAACATCAAACACATTGTCCAGGTAGGCCTGGATCTGAACCAGCAGCTTCTCACTCTCTGTGTGCTTAGACTTCTGTTGAATAAAAAAGAAATGGTGTCAAATCAGGAGACGCCAGAAACCTCTTTTGTATTTCTCAATGGTTTCCAAAAGATATGTTTTTATCCTTACCTCCAGGAATTCTTCAAGGCCCAACTTGGTGAACTCAAACTGAAGATGTACACGGAAATTCATGTCTTCCACAGAGTGAACAACAATGTTAATGAACTGCATACAAGCGACCTGTGGGGACAAGAGCTTTCTGTAACAACTCAACTTTTTGGCATCAGAATAATAAGCAGAGATTTGTTCCTTCACCTACCATGAAATCGATGTTGCTGTCCTCATTCCTGAAATATTCCATGAGCTTCTCAAAGCGATGCTTTTCTTTACAGACCTGGAAGGAATCGATCAGGATCGATAAAGCTTAGAATTATTTGCGAACACCTATTTACATGCTGGCTATAGGACTACAGGGATAAAAGCAAACACAACGTTTCACCTCAAAATTCCCCAACATACAGTCCCAAATGATGGACATTTAACTAGGGGGCTCTGGAAAGACCACAATCAAGGACACTTAATTTCTATTAGTACCTCTTTAAAGTTATCAAAAGCAGACAGAATGATTTCATGCCCTCCTCGGACAAGACATACAGCCGCCAGCAGTTCTAAGACCAGGGCTTTAGTCCTAGGGGAAAAAAATAAAAAAATTAAAGTAAATTTTAAAAGTACAAGTATGCACTGAATTGTCAACTATTACACACAATTTAAAGGGGTCGTCCATCCATGTGAATAAAATATATTATACATACACACACTCACCGGCCACTTTATTAGGTACACCATGCTAGTAACGGGTTGGACCCCCTTTTGCCTTCAGAACTGCCTCAATTCTTCGTGGCATAGATTCAACAAGGTGCTGGAAGCATTCCTCAGAGATTTTGGTCCATATTGACATGATGGCATCACACAGTTGCCGCAGATTTGTCGGCTGCACATCCATGATGCGAATCTCCCGTTCCACCACATCCCAAAGATGCTCTATTGGATTGAGATCTGGTGACTGTGGAGGCCATTTGAGTACAGTGACCTCATTGTCATGTTCAAGAAACCAGTCTGAGATGATTCCAGCTTTATGACATGGCGCATTATCCTGCTGAAAGTAGCCATCAGATGTTGGGTACATTGTGGTCATAAAGGGATGGACATGGTCAGCATCAATACTCAGGTAGGCTGTGGCGTTGCAACGATGCTCAATTAGTGCCAAGGGGCCCAAAGAGTGCCAAGAAAATATTCCCCACACCATGACACCACCACCACCAGCCTGAACCGTTGATACAAGGCAGGATGGATCCATGCTTTCATGTTGTTGATGCCAAATTCTGACCCTACCATCCGAATGTTGCAGCAGAAATCGAGACTCATCAGACCAGGCAACGTTTTTCCAATCTTCTACTGTCCAATTTCGATGAGCTTGTGCAAATTGTAGCCTCAGTTTCCTGTTCTTAGCTGAAAGGAGTGGCACCCGGTGTGGTCTTCTGCTGCTGTAGCCCATCTGCCTCAAAGTTCGACGTACTGTGCGTTCAGAGATGCTCTTTTGCCTACCTTGGTTGTAACGGGTGGCGATTTGAGTCACTGTTGCCTTTCTAACAGCTCGAACCAGTTTGACCTCTGGCCTCAACAAGGCATTTCCGCCCACAGAACTGCCGCTCACTGGATGTTTTTTCTTTTTCGGACCATTCTCTGTAAACCCTAGAGATGGTTGTGCGTGAAAATCCCAGTAGATCAGCAGTTTCTGAAATACTCAGACCAGCCCTTCTGGCACCAACAACCATGCCACGTTCAAAGGCACTCAAATCACCTTTCTTCCCCATACTGATGCTCGGTTTGAACTGCAGGAGATTGTCTTGACCATGTCTACATGCCTAAATGCACTGAGTTGCCGCCATGTGTTTGGCTGATTAGAAATTAAGTGTTAACGAGCAGTTGGACAGGTGTACCTAATAAAGTGGCCGGTGTGTGTATATACACAAGTTTGGACTGGGTTCACACCTGTGCTCACAATTCTGATTCTCTTTTCTGGTAGAGTAACTGAAAAGGTAGTTACAAGACTGCTGGACACCCACTGCATCTAACAGACCATACAGTCATTTCATTGGGATATCTGGTACATCATGGGAGTATTATTGGTGAGGTGAGCTTTACACCTTTTCTTATTTTATAGCATTATAAACCAGATCAACATGTATAAAGTACAAACAAGACTTGACCCACCAGAAAAAGATTTCTCATCACCTGTCACTTTATTTTAAAGCTGACGTACTCCTTGAAAATCCTGCACCAATTTTTCTGATTATAAGCGTTCTATCTAAACATATACATTGAGAGGTTGAATAGGTTGTATACCACCAGAGGGGGGAGGGCACCACTATAATTAATAAAAAACTTCCATAATATACATGACATATAGAATATAGAATTGTTTATAGTGCATTTCACTAACTAAGCAAGTGAGACTCCGAAGAGAAGCCGCGGTATAGCAAGCTACATGATATATTATAATGTACAGTATGCAGGTTACCTTGGATTCTTGTTGTTTAGGCTGAGAGCAATTTCATTGACCGCATGAGGATGAGACATTACCAGATTGAAGCCATACTACAACAATGGAAGAGAAGAGAGTTATTCATGTCCTGCAAGTTGGATGTTGTAACTCGTATTGAAGTAATATCATACTTTATGAACAGATTTCTTCATACCTGATAGTTCATAATAGCCCGGAGGCACATGATGCACACGTGTACGTCGTCCTTCTGACTGACCAACCGGGAGTTTTTCAGGGCTTTCTTTCCTGGCAATGTATTGTAGCTGCTACTGGGAGAAAGCCATTGGTCAAGGTAAGTGAGCTGCCCAAGTGTATAATGGGAAATGAGATTATAGTCAAGTGTTGGTTAATACTTTTGGATGGTGCCTTCCAATAAAGGTAAAGCCTGATGTAAAATAGAGATTATAATGTGGGAGGTTTCTTGCGGCAGTAACACTTGAAAATTAAAGAGGTCTTTCAATGTATAAGCTGCGGTATATGTATAAGGAAGTACAATGAGTCATAGATGAATTTCCATCTGTGCATGGTTATTGTTCAGGCTTCATAGAATAGAACAGTTATGTGATGCTTCATCATTCTCACAACAGGCAGACCAATGCGAAATTCAATGAAGAATAATCTAGGCATCAATAGAGGAAGAAGAACCAGCCGGGAGCTTATCAATAGACAAGGACCTCTTTTATTTCAGTGTGCTACTTGCTCACATTTTCATGAATGGATCAGATATGGAAAAATCACAAACATGGCAATATTAGCAGGCTGGCTGCAGGGACCAGGAGCTAGCACACAAATACATACCGGAGCACAGACTGGCGGGCAGAGCGAGCGAGGCCGTTGGTGAAAGGGGCAGGGAGGGCGTTGGGATTCTGCAGATCCTCGATGGATCTGCTCCACGATTTTGACTTTTCAACCAAGCCATCCTCCCCGTTTTCCAGGCCATCAAAATCAAACCTACATCAAAGGGATACAGAAGAAGCTTGAGCGGCCAGGGGGCAGAGAGGACTGGATAAAGCAAAGCTACAAGGCGGCAGAATGGTTTCCAGACTGAAAATGTGCAATGGCTGGGACCAAAAACATAGACAACTGCATACGCAGCTCCAGATGGAAGGTGGTGCAGGGTGGAATCGGTTATTGGGAACACATGCTCCTACTTCAGCACCGAGAGACACGACTGTACAATGGATTATTATCAGAATGTAGACGCTGATCATCTCTGTACTTACATAACCGCGCACTGTGCAAATGAGAGATACTCCACCAAAACATCCAGGCCCTTGTTGTCATTGTTCAAGAACTCTCGCACCCACCTGCAAAATAAATCATACGGATCTGGGTCACAAATGTGCAGGTTCTGTTCACCTCAGCCATGCGCCGGATCAATAGCATGATGGACCTGAGTGACTTATAATGGGGTCTGGTAGGTTCCGTTTCCTACTTGGAATAACAGATGTAACTACTGGTAGGACATATATATAGTTTTTAAAGACCTTAAAGGAAATCATCAAAATCTTTCATCACACACCAGGGACACTTACTCATTGATCCAGGCTCTGTGACTGCTGTAATCTTCTTATATTTGATATCCATGGCTTCCTTCCTTCTAAAATAAACTAATGAGCCTGGAGGGCTCAGGAGTGTGTTACCATAGCCTCTCAGTGCTGTAGTTTTGCAGGCCGTTACAGTGTGCAAGCCAAAGGAGGGGGAAAGTGCCAGGGAATATTGGGGGGGGGGGGGGGGGAGGTGGTTTAGACAGTCTAACAGCCTTTGAATGTGCAGCACAGAGGGGCTCTGGTCACACCCTTAGGAGACCTTCATAAGCATGATTATAAAAGTTTATTTTAGAAGGGGGGAGGGCATGGATAACCTATAAACGAGTATTAACACATCACTGTGCCTGGATCTATGAGTAAGTGCCACTGCTTTATCATGATGGATTTTTCCATGATGGTAGATTTTCGTTAAAAGTATCCTTACTCATGTAATCCTACTAGTTTAATGTCCTTAAAACAAAGGCTTATATACACAAGCACTTTAAACTAGAAACACAGACTGCCAAATTGTGTGGGAGGAGTCGTCCCTGGGGTATTCTGGGAGGGTCCAGCTCTAAATCATTGTGAATGCAGATATTGTAATATGTTAATAAGTTATAAACCTAATGGAAGAGTTTTAGGAAAATTTCAATGCTGAAGCAGAAATGGAAACAGGTGACTTTGAAGAAACTTTGGATGACTGAAATCTACAGTTTCCTTGTATACTAGAAGGTAGACGCTGTTTTCTCTACAGATTTAATAGCCTCATACAACTTCCAGGATAATAATGTCCCCATTGACGGTGTAATTGACAGCCCAGAGAGGATAACCCCCAGCCTGTGCACTGACACAGTGAAAATATACTCCAGGGTCTCAGCTATGCCAGCAAACTAAATAAACAGACATGAAGCTTCTGCGCTCACGGACTGTTGTGTCTGAGGATCCGTAATTATCCAGCAGTCACAGGATTAGTCAGCAGTTCAATAGCAGAACATAATGATATCAATATGCGGAGGAGCAGATAGCCCAGAGCACTCTATAGCGGGAAAGCACCACAGGGATGCGGATGACCAGCGCCTCCACCTTCTTATCATATTGATAAATCTGTACATCAGTGCTAAAATATTATCCAGGACTCGGAAAACATACGCCTCTCCTGATACCTCCCTATATGCAATCATCCCCCACACTCTGCACCGTGTATGCACCGGTAACGAAATGCCCCCCCCCTCTGCGGCCTCCCCCAGTAATGAAATGCACCGTGCTGCGGCCTCCCCCGGTAACGAAATGCCCCGTGCTGCGCCCCCCCCCCCCCCCCGGATAAAAAAAGCCCCGTCCTGCAGGCTCTCCCAGGATGAAATGCCACGTGCTGCAGACTACACCCTAATGAAATAACCCACAGACCCTTATTGTGTGATATATAATAAATTTACATACTCAGCAGTGGGCACCACAGGCAGGGTGCATGGTGGCGTCTCTGCCTGCTCTGTTCTTGGTGAACCGGAGATGGAAGAGAAGTCAGTCGGATCATCGGAAAGCATCGGAAGAGGAGTATGTAAGTTTATTTTTTATACACTCGTTTATAAGCCGAGTTGGGGGTTTTCAGCACATTGTTGTACTCTGTTCATGTTGTACCAGACCCCCGTTCCCCTGATTTGTGGGAGCCATAATTAATTATTTGCAATAAGCAATCTATATAACTATTTGACCGGGGAAAAGAGGGTCTTTCTATAGTTCGCCTCAGACTGCAATGAGCCTAGGCTCCCCCCCCCCCCCTGTATCTACCCCCGTATAGATTTTGAGCCCTCAAAAGGCACTTGTAATAGGTCAGTCTAGTTTAGTGTTTTCGTCTGTTTGTATTTTATTCATGTGAACACCTTTTTGAGTGTACAGCACAATGGAACTAATGCTGATCTATAATGTTATACTAATATATTATTAAACCCATCTGACCGGCAGCCATTGCCACACTTCTCAGCATTTACTTTAGCTCAGTCCGGAGAAGGATGAAATGTAGGTTAAAGGAAACATTGAGGTAGGAGGAAAGTTTTCACACCTTGTCCACTATGTCTGATGAGTTATTAAGGAGGTGCTGGGGAATGTACAAGCCACCAGGAAACAAGGATAGTATATACACCTATTAGTCATTAGTGGGTATGACGAAACGCTTGAGTGACCTCTTATCTGCACAGAGCAAGGCTAGAAGACTCCATAAAGCTCGGTGAGTCAGCTCCAGACTATTACTGCCTATGGCCATGAGGCTGCTGTAAAGCACCAGACTAAATGCTGTTAATAGAGAGCAGACAGGATGGCAGCACCCAATATCATGGACAGAAAATAAAAGAAAAAAGTCTTCAATTAGAAAATAAAAAGATTAGAAATAAAGTGGTGTATTGGCGATACATTGCCTTTATGAAAATAATAACAAATGCTAGTGGCCAACAAAAACCCCTTAGATTGGTACGTGGAGGATGCATATATACATGGTACATCTTCTGAAGCCATGACCAGCTTACCCCACATGATGCACATACACCCCCCTATAAACTTGATCCAGGTACTTTAGAGCCGTACCCAACAGAAAGCTAAATGCTCAGATCTGATATCCTGCTTTAGTTCTGGCGACTCCTTGAGACGTTTTTAAAAATAGAACCGAGTGTTGCCAAAAATGACTCATAGGCTTGTCATTTATAATTCATTTATAATTGATCACATCCCTGCACAATGCCGGGTTCCTATACATATATTACAGCAATGGGGAGAAGCCTCACTCGTCTCCCTGTGCAGACTCTGGCCCAGGCCTCAGTGTGAGCTGCGGAGCGGTGAAGCCAGCATATCCCGCCTATTTCCTGTCTGCTGCCTGGACCGGTCCCCCCACCACCTCCTGCACATTTCCTGTCTGACTACATGCTCTATTTCTGGGGCTGCTTACTGCTGACGTATGCCTGAATCCCACCTAAATGATGCCAAGAAGTATTCCGGTTTTTTTCTCCTAATTTGCTTCTGCGAGTATTCAGGTTACTCTATTCCCACAAGCTACTAGTTTGCTAGAAAGACTGAAGGCAAATATCTGTTATGTAACATATGTCTCTCAGGCTGCACTACAGAAAAGCTCAAATATTCTTTATTTATTGTGGGGGTAACATTGTTTTTATCTACAGATGAAGCCCCCATGAATTACAGACTGAATAGCATGAAACGCCTCACAATCAGGGTATGCAGCAGCTGAGGTGTGTAGATAAAGCACAGAAATCTGCCATTTTGGGGGAAAAAAAAAAGATTTATACACCGGGCAAATTACCCATTCGGTGTTCCTGGGCCCCTGACACAGGGCGCTTGGCCTCTAGTATAAACAACGAAACTCCCCCAACCCTCCCTCGATCCCGAATGTATGCGTACTGTATTTTCACCTCGCACGTCCACACTGCAAAGCGGTGCTTCCGCGAGCTCGGGGACATCACCGGCTCTCAGGAGCAAGGGTGGGTAGAGATGTTTCACGCACGCAAGGCACATGCACTGTTATGCTGGTGACCGAGTGCACTGTGTCAGGGGCCCAGGAGCACTAAATGGGTTCCTAGCCTAATCGTGGATTTCTGTGCCTTATCAAACACCTCCAGCATCAGCTGACCTACCCCTGTGTAAAAGTACACTTGCATCAGAATGACCATTTTGAAATGGTAGGTCTCCTTTAAGTTATCTGCACGTGCCCAGAATCTGGCATGAAAAAAAACAGCTGTAACGTCCATCTTTAACATCTTTTGGATCAGTTTGGCATCTGTTTTTCATGGATCCTCGTAACTTTAGTCTATGAGAAATCTTCACAGTCAATTTAAATAACGGCTTTGGAAACTGATCCATTATAAAATATTGCAGTTAGTGCAATTCTTAAATTAGAGAGATCATGTGATATATATTACTCAGCGTACAATCCATACAATACTGGCAAGCAGGGAAGGGCTGGACAGTGCCCCAAGGAAGAACAGATACAATGTGCAGGAAGTGGTAATGTTCCTGTTATTCTGTTTCCTTCCCAGTTGCCACCTCTTAGTCCGGTGTGCCACCCTGCCAAAAAATAAAAAAATCAAGATACACCTGCAGTGGTCTTTCCACTTACACTCCAATATACTGTGAAGACCTAAGATTTCAGCTGTGTTAAAGGGGTTGTCCAGGGGTTGACAAGGATGACTGCTGTCTCCCAGAAAATAGCTCTGCTCCTGACCTTTTATAGTATTACATCCAAGCTATATTCATTTCTATACAGTTCAGCTACGATACTAGCTCAAACCATGGTCAGAAGGGGAGACGTTTTTGGTGGAAATGCCGTGTTTTTTTTAACCGCTGGACAGCCCCTGTAGGCTTTTGAGCAAGTTCTAATAAAATGGGTTTTTCATGGTATAAATAGATGCCATACAAAGTATTTGGGCCTGAGCTGCCACCCAAGACAAGAACAGGGCTTATCAGTGAAGAGAAAGAACAAGAAACAAGTACAAAATGTAAACTCTACTCTACAACCCTAAGTGTACAACTCCAAAAACGGCTCTTGTCTGATGACTTAATAACAGGAAAGGCGGCCCTTGCATTACTCCTCATCATAGTGAGAGATCCAGAGCCCAGACATCAGGGATCAGATATTATCAATGGTAACACTGAGCACTGCTGGATGTACCACTCACCCAATGTGATTTGTCCTTAGGGAGATTTCCAGTTCTCGCAGTACTTTTGTAGACTCTTGGACCCTTCTTCTGAATTTCTGAAACATTTACAAGGAAAAAAAAATTGTCTAACAATTTAACCTAATACAAAAAACCTACAGAAAGCAATTGATTTTTTTTCAGCATTGAAAATCTGTATAAAACCGGGGAAAGATTCATCGACTATCTTATAGTAGTTACAGTATTACCTTGCGTGTTACTCCCGGGTCTAGGAAAGATTGAAGCTTCTGGATATATGTGTGGGGGGGATTTTTCACTTGAAACCGCTCCTAAAACAATGAAAATAAATGTACATTTAGAGAAGTTTGTGTGACATACAGCACCTGCTCTATTACCATTAAGCGCCATTCATGATATACAATTTGCTAGAACTCTCCAGGACTCATGGAGGATAGTGTGTCCGTAGCTCATATAGACCGCTGCCTGCACACATCCAGAGACCCCCTGTCTCCCTCAGTTATTTAAGGTGCTCATGTACAATATAAACATACTTTCCAGAGTGATGTCACTTATTCATCACAAGGAATATTTGACAAACAGAAAAAAACCCTAAAAGCAAAAAAGTGACAAAGAATCACATGAGGCGTAAGTGACTCAAACTACACATCAGCACTTCTCTCTTCTGCCCACACGTTTCACGCTGTGACCAAGAAACAAATCTGCTTTATAAAGTTCTGTTTTCTGCAACATCCTGTTTATATAATTATATGTAAGTGTAATAAATACTGAGAAGGACACATTCCTAGAAATCCTCAGAATGTGGCTATACCCATTCCAGTTGGCCACATTTTTTAATGAACCCCTTTATCAAAATTGTGTTTTTCCTATGTTACAATATTAAAAACAACCTTAAAGTTTTGCTACCGAGTCTCCTCTTCTGTGGAGATCACTTTGAAGCAGATATCTCATTATCTCAAGCAGGATTCCAATGAAAGGAATCTATCATGCCAAGGAAGGTTGGGGACACCTCCTCCCTGCATAGTGACTTTTGTAAATGTCTCTCAACAGGTCATTTTCTAAATGAATTTTCTTACAGCCAGATAAGTAAATAAAACTCGATCAGAAAAAAGAACCCATAAATCTATTTAGAAGTCATAAAAATGATAATATAAATCATAAAAACTCTTAGCACATACTCAAGAATTGGGGTATTAAAGGGGCAAGAAAATAAAACTAAAAATGTTTGTCTGCTTCTCTGTAGTTTATCACTGTCCTGGCCTATTGTTCTCCATTCTTTACATCAATACAGCCATACCTGGTCACAGATGAGATCCCACTTCTTTTCATTATCATACTGTCGCAGGAGTCGCGCCTTGTCTGGGGGAAGGTTCATGGAACTCTGCAAGAAACAATCAAGACAATGGAGTTAGAAGCAGAAGAATCAGAATCGTTTCACTACACACCTCAGTCCAGACAGACATGAAACTGCTGTTTTTAATTCTTCAATAAAAAAAAGTTTGCCTACTCCCATTGGCTTTCAGGCATGTCTGGAAACATCAAGATTTTACAAAACACTGGAAACCTACACAAAAATATGGATAACATACATGTTCCCCTGGGTCAGGACCCGATTGTTGAAAGGTGACAGTGCAAGCCAATGAGCCACCATGCTGCTCAGTGTATATACTATATAATACACACATTACTTTCTGAAGGTCTTGTGGATAAGTAGTTGTATGGCTGCACTTCGACAGTTGCGGGTGCTCCCCATTAGGGATCAGAAGCACGCCTTTAGGTAAATGCTGAAGATTATTTTTATTCTAGCATCACGGCAAACATAATGTGACATTTCGGCATTGTCAAATGGAGCCATGGAGGGATAAATGAAGAGAAGTAGTCTGGCGTTAGGAAGATGCTGCAGCGCATGTAGGACCATGGCACGTGTGCTGCTGCACCTTCCCAACCCCAGACCACTGCTCTTCATTTATGCCTCCAAGGCTCCATTCTACAAGGCGGTCTGGGTCTTGTGGATAAGTGGAAACTCATGGGCAGCATAGTTTATGAAAAAATATAATGCGTGAACAATTTCCCTTCATTTGTTTAACTTTGTGACATCATTTGTCCTTTTATAGCGTCTGAGGTGCAAGTGTGACAACACCTGGACTTAGGATTTCTACTCTAAAAGACTTGGCACAGACTGATAACAGCACAGAATTCCTCCAATATTAGCAACGATTAAAACAACACTTTGACAAAGAAGTAACAGCAAGTATCGCCAGATCTGCTTGGAGGTAGATGAGAAAACCAAAACATGTACATCCCTCTTATTTATTGAATGTCTCAGACTATTGCTAAACTTCTGTAATAATAAAAAGAGCATGTGATGATCATAAGCGCTTCACTCATCTATGAATGGATTGTATGAGCTGCATGTCCCAGAATACAGGAGTAGATTCGGCTCCCCCCTCCAAGCTCTGCTCCACATCTAGAAAACAGTGGTTTTGTTTGTGCCTCGCCTGGATCCAGGGATGTTATTAGTGCTCCGGGTTATCAGATCCATCACCACTGCCTCTAATGCGGATAGAAGAGGTTCCCATACTGCTACATGCATTGTACATGGACACCGTATTACCAGTACAGACTACAAGTACTACCGTAGTAACAATAGTTACAATGTACTGTATGTTCATGCATCTACTGTAGGCAGCTTACAGGAACATGCATATAGCTGATTATTATAATAGCTCCAGGATCAATAGATCTCTAATACAGATATATAGAAGTCTACAGATACACAATGCCACAAGTTTGTGCAATAAAGGTAAGCCACATGCCTTATAGTCTATGTGCAATCTGTGCTCTGAATCTAAGCTATCATGGTCAAAATTCACAATGGAGAGATCAGCAGCAGATTTTGACCCAGTATTGGATATTGATATTCCAATGGGAAATCCAGGTGAAATACCATCATGTGATGAAGTGTATATTCTGCGGTCCAGGCTGCATGGTTTTGGGGTATTCGTAACCTTTAGGCCAAGCTCACATCCTCGTATGAACCTTCGTTATTATCTTTCGTCAATAAAATGACAATAACGTTAATGGTGTGAATGGAAACTAAAGAAAGCCATTAAAATTCCCCTCAAATCAAAGAACATTTTAACGAATCTTTTAGTGATGGAGGTCCGAGCTCAGGTGTGAACTGGGCCTTACCTGTTCATCCAAACCAATCTGTGATAAAACCTGATACACCATGTCTGAGCAGGTTGGAATCACACGATCACCGCTGCCATTACAAAGCCTATCTAAGCATTAGACAGAACACAGTATATACTGTACTTTACATTTACAACTGGAGGAAGATAATACTAGAATTCAGATTCGGGAACACAATGTACAGATAGGGATCACTGATGCAGCCACTTTGCATGGATACATCATATTCAGAAAACTTATACTTCTGCCAATAGTTTCCAGTTTTTCTGACATTTTTGCACCTCTGTAGCGTTCCTGCTATGGATCAGTAGGACTGCAGTCTATTACATTTAGCTAACAATGGGCTCGATCTCTGGCTGCTAACCAGAATGGGGGGAAATAAAGAATGAGAAAATTCCAACTCTTTTAGCCATTTCCAACACTATTTATAGCGAGTACTAAGTGGGTCAGTGAAACTTTATTTTAGATGGCAACAGAAATGGAAATTTTGTCTTGACGCTGTGCAGAATGTGACCATATTTTATGTCTAAAGCCATTAAAATTAGAAGCATCTGGAAGTACCTGGAGCAGTCAATGACTACATACAAATAGCATGAGAGGTCAGTAGAAATGAGCGGCAAATGGAAAATCCTAACCAGCCCCCGCATGCAGGAGTAGGTGGTCAGATCTACAGGTGAGGACAGGACAGGTGGACTGTACCCCTACGGGGAGATATATGCCGCCGTGTTACAAAAAAAGTGGGAGGTTGTCACTTCCTTAAATGCATATAATAAATCCTGATTTTTTTTTTTAAATGTTTGCAGGTTCAAAATTGTGTTGGCCTGGTCTTAAACCAATTGCCCAAAAGCAAGTTTAGTTGGACAAACTCGCTCTGTGCTTGTGCAGGATTCACCAGAATGTACAATCACTGAACTTAACTCAGCTTCTATGTTCAGTTCTGTGATCCGATGTGCAAACAAAAAGCACATGGAGCAAGTTTGTCGGACTCGCACATGGGCAATGGGCTTCAGGAGAGGCTGTCGATACCAGATCAGTGAAGGCCTGACTCCTCTCACCCCTCCTTTGCAATACCACATGCAGCCACTACATGATGCTTGCATGTAGACAGAGTCGTGTGCGGCTTCTACAATTGGGCAATTGGCAGAGGGGTCTGGAGTAGGACAACTACCAATCTGGTATTGACGGAGTATACTGAGGACAAACCAGGACTATTTTGAAACTGTAAAACCCAAGGGGGGTTTTCCATTTCATACTGTGATGACATATTGGAGGTCTAGCCTCTGGTGGAGTGCTTCAATCATCAGTTTTTTCACCGCACAAAAGCCTTTTGCCACCAATCCGTGTAAGGAATGGAAACCCTACACATTGCCTTCCCCCCACCCCCAAAAGTCAGAGCACCCAAATAATACAGCCAATATGTCATCATTTTATATAGCAATTGGCCATTGAGAGGTTTGTCATTATGACAGATTACATTTCAGATCTCATCAGAACGACTGACTCCTTCTGGAGAAAGCTTTGATGCTAGTGTATGCAATGTTGTATGTAGATAAATATAGTGATCCCTACTCTGGGATCTGTCTGCACATTTGTACATTATATATATATTGAGAAGGTCATAGCAGAAGTTGTAGTGTATAATCCTTACAACATCTTCGCTTGTCATTTTGAAGAACATTACAATGACAGATACTAACACTGAGATCTACACTAATCCTTCTACATCCATTCTCCAATTATTCTGCTTTTTTTCTCAATAAGTTTTAGCTTCACTTCTTCAGAATAACTCCGGTCACTCCCTGCATTAAAAACCCTGAAATGTAATTTAACAAATCCCAGAAATTTGTGCACTCACTCTCATGGGAAGAAGAGAAATCCGCTTCCTACAGCAGATTCTAGGTTGTGTCTAAATACAGTGAGAATTGTATCATTGTAAGGCTTCTGGGGTAGTGAACCCCCTGGACCACCATGGGCGCTGACACAAGCCGACACCTGGGACCGGAATCTAAGTGGCACCCGGTCTTCACCAGAGCCCGCCGCAAAGCTCGTTGGACATGCTGCGGCGTGGTACCACCAGGTCGTTCCACAGGTGCGACTTGTCTGCAATGGCAGCCAAGGTCGAGGTATAAAGTAAGCAGGCAATCTTGTGGTCGGTGACAGGCTGGAGGTCAAGACAAGCTGCAAAGGTTTAGGGTCAGAGACGGAGCAGGAGGTCAGGGCAGGCAGCAGAGGAGCGTAAATCGGGAACAGGTCCGGGTTCACAACAGGATACACAGATAATAGCTTTCTCAGCGGCATAGAGCACGAAGATCCGGGGGGAATGCTGGGAGAAACCGGATTTTAAGAATTCCAGGAAGTGACCAGCGCCAATCAGGGGTGCGCTGGCTCTTTAAATTTACGAGTGCCGACGCACGTGCTGGGAAGCTGGAATGGCAGCAGGGGCGTGGAGAGGTGAGTGACAACGGAGAGCGCGGGCACCGCGGAGAGGGCCACAGGTGCGACTGCGACGTGGGTCGCAGGAGCCCCCTGACAATCATTCTACTGAATCCGGAAGAAGCACAGAAAAAAAAAAGTGACTGTTCTCTGGGACATTATAACATTTCTACTAAATTCACATAGGTGGACATAACCACTTTGCTGTCGAAACTTAATGCATGACAAAGTGCAGTCCTCATTATAAATCAGATATATGATGTGGGCATTAGTGCAAAAAATCCAGGTCCAGTATGATGATACATTTGTTGGAAGACAGAGGCCCAATCCCCTTTTCGTAAGTGGTGGGGGCGGCAAAAACCTCCAGAAAATCTGTGCAATAGGGGAGACTTTTTGGGGAGATTTATCAGAAGTGTCCGAGATCAGAGCTAGTTGCCCATGGAAACCAAATCGGAGCTCAGCTTTCATTTTATTAACAGCTGTAGTAAAATAAAAGATGAGATCTGATTGGTTGCCATGGGCAACTAGAGCAGTTTCCAGCCATTTCAGTGTTAACAGTATCTGATGGGCTCTA
This sequence comes from Engystomops pustulosus, assembly GCA_019512145.1. Classification (NCBI taxonomy): domain Eukaryota; kingdom Metazoa; phylum Chordata; class Amphibia; order Anura; family Leptodactylidae; genus Engystomops; species Engystomops pustulosus. The sequence goes on along the minus strand of CM033642.1, from coordinate 47,921,386 downwards.
CATGCATAGGTCCCTATTTACAGATAGTGCACTGATCCTTATCCAAAATCCCAAACTGTATATTGGTTGAAAACTTAAAGCAATATTATACATCTATATGCCTGACCAGCTGCACCAGAGGGGGTTGGGTGCACTCTTTTTGGTTTTAATATACAAAAAAACAAAATGGCAGCACACAAATATGAAATCAAAAAAGTGGGTTACTCTATTCTTCAAATTCTGCGTTTCAGTCTCTAGACTCGTGTACTGACATAGATCAGTCTGGGAGTATACAGCGAGGTTCTTCTTTCTATCCAGTCCTTAGGGGGCAGTAAGAGGAACATCATGTACTTAGCAGTGTACTCCTAAGATTATGATTCTTCTGCAAAGTAGATGAATTTAAAGCTGGAATCTGTTTCTGAAATTACACCCTCTCATGCTCACCACATCGCCCACGTACGCGGACTGATTCTTTCCACTGACCAAGATACATGGTTTTACCAAAAAAAAAAGTACTAGTTTACTCCTGCAAGTCTGGATAATTTGCTTTTTACTGTGGTATACCCCCTGTCCTACCAGGAATGGGGGCAGGGGTCTATGAAGGGGGGAGGTGGGACATTTATGTGCTAAGCTGGAGCACATCTGTGCAAGTTCCCTGCCGGGCCCAGCACTCCCTCCCAGCTCTAACACATATATACACATATCCCTGCTGCTAGGCTCAGATTGCAGATTCCCAAATCCACCTATAAACTCCCGCCCACTTCCACCTCAGCCCTGGAGAGTGCCCCTTCTGCAGTAGCCAGACTACAGACAATGAGGTATTTTCAGACACTCATGCAAAACAGGAGCCAGCTGGCCATCACTGAGGGTGCAATGTACGTAGGGATCACAGCCCCTTCTGTGCTGGTCTGGACGCTGCCTCTTCTCTCCTCATAATGTTTTATCTCCTATACATATACATAGGCTAGGTGCCAACTTATCCTGAACGCCATCGCAGAAACAAGTAGACAATGAGAAAGCTTCATATTGTTCATACCAAACAATGGATACAGCCTGGATAATAACAATTCCTCTATTAAGTCCCTGTTATATTCAGACATATGTATCAAATCTGTAGATAGATAAGTTACAGTGAAAAATAACGTGTGTAACGTGCTCTGCCACACTCCGACACATATTAAGAGCTTGTCATACACATTGGATTTCAGGAGGTTAGTCCAATAATTACCCTATATGACATAAACCGAGGACAAATAGATGAAACCAGCTCCAGGCTATAGTGCGTGTTAAAGATGAAAGTTTTGATCATTGATCTACCAAGTAAGAGAAAACAAACTGTTGCATCCGTTTCCGCTGAGAAAACTTACTGTTAAACAACGAGAGATTATTTATAAGGGCTCATTTACATGACCGGCAGGGGGACGCATGTACGGCCGCATATATGTACCCCATAGACGGCTATGGCACACAGGCTCGGTAGGGTGAGCACAACAAGCGATCACCATTCTGAGCTGCAGCCGTAAAAAGGTAAAATGCTCTATCTTTGGACATATCAACGGCCGTGCGGCTACTATTTTCTATGGAGCAGCGCTCTACCCCTCCTAAGAGCACCCACACACATTATGTATTATCCTCAGATTTTCTGTCCTGGCACAGGCCAAGGCTCCTTTCACACTGCTGTTGTGGGGACGTATACAAGGCCGCAGAGACGTACACAGGAAAAAGATAAAGAGACGTACACAGGAAAAAGATAAAGCACGCTATATCTTTTCCCTCCTCATCTTATTATGGAGATGATAGGGGCTAGGCGTGCGCCCTGTATGCGCCTCTCCAGCGCTCTCCTGTATGGGAGAATACAGCAGTCTGCAAGTAGCCTAGGGCTGTGTTCACATGTGTCGTTTTGAAACGCAATACAACAGCTGAAAAGAGGAGCGTTACCCAATTACACTGCAGTTTCAAAACACAATGTAAACGCAAACGCAATGTGTGAACACAACCTTGGGCTAGAAGCGCATGACCGTGGTCCGTGCAGTGGCCGGATTTAACAGACTGACCTCAGAGACTCGACTCCTGGCATCATGGTGACAGGCAATGCAAAGAGTCCCTTATTCCCAGACTACCATCCTTCACGCTGTGGATGGTCTGTGAAATCTGCCCAGTGTACACGGGCCGACAACACAGCTTACAGCCTAATAGAGATGGATGACTGGGAAGAGGAAATAATAGGAGCACTTTAGGTATAAATAAAGGTCTCATTCCTCATATGTGTGAATTTCATGTTTTGTGGGTGGCATATAACATACTGTACTCTGTCCGAAGTTGTTTTTATTGGGAAGTGTGTTACATGACCTCATGTGTGCAGGGAAAAGGTTGGTGTAGATGACTATATTGCTAGAAGTCAGCAGCGTCATGGAAGAACTTGGCGCTGTACTCTACACCACCTTCGTATGAACACAACATAGAGAGAAAGAGCTGTAAAGAGCACAAACCAAAGAAATACAACATTTCAGGAATAAAAGAGATAATCATTTCACTGCCTGACATGTCCTTTTCAATATATTATTGCGTTTTCATTTACAGGCAGTCCCCGGGTTACATACAAGATAGGGTCTGTAGGTTTGTTCTTAAATTGAATTTGTATGTAAGTCGGAACTGTATATTTTATCACTGTAATCCCAGCCAGAACTTTTTTGGTCTCTGTGACAATTGGATTTTAAAAGTGTTGGGTTGTCATAAGAATCAGGATTAACACTAAATCTTCATTACAGACACCTGTGATAACTGTTATAGCTGATTATTGTAGCCTAGGACTAAAGGACAATAAATTACCAAATTCCAGAGGTCCGTTTGTAACTAGGGGTCGTATGTAAGTCGAGTGTTCTTAAGTAGGGGACCGCCTGTATTCTGAAGATTTGGGTGTTCTGTACTTGCAGCGGCTCGGTGCCACGCATACACTCTGTACTTGCAGCGGCTCGGTGCCACGCATACACTCTGTACTTGCAGCGGCTCGGTGCCACGCATACACTCTGTACTTGCAGCGGCTCGGTGCCACGCATACACTCTGTACTTGAAGCGGCTCGGTGCCACGCATACACTCTGTACTTGCAGCGGCTCGGTGCCACGCATACACTCGGGTGACATTCCAGGAGTAATAATATAGGAACACATCTGTGCAGCTCACTAAAAAGAGCTGCCTCAGCATTGTTATAATACGGGGAATAAAACTGACAAGAAATAAGCCTTGTTCAAAACAAAATGGTTTACCATCTCCTCAACAACTTCTTGCCCATTGTATCTGTGTATAAATAGCTCTGGGTTTTGCTCTTCATCTCTTCCTGCTGAAACCATGAAAGACAACGTAGAATACAAGCCATTAGGATGAACATCATGCTCTACAGCGCTGCAACGTCTCCTGATTCTGCCTGGAACGGTCATTGGTAATTGGATCTGTCTATGCAAGAATAGATTTGTTCCTTGTACAATAACAATTATCATTGTGCGCAGCACTAACTGCATTACTAGCGCAGTGACTCCGGGGATAATGCGGCTGAACTTCCCAGTCTTACCCATCAGTCCACCCTACCAAGGGGAGCCCTGGAGCCATGGATTTATTAGGATGGACAGAGACTTTACAGTCCACCTAGATTTGTACGGAAAGTGGAAGTGAATGATACAAAAAAGTGTATACGTAAAAGGTGTATGAGCCACTGAGCAACACAAAAAGCCAAGAATGCCAATGTCTGCGACCAAAGTGTCACTGGTGAGGGAGATCTGTTATGTGACAGTAGAAAAGGACAACTCCAGCCATCAAATACAGCAGGAATACATTTTATGTGTCGGGCATATACAGGCGGATCCCCTACTTAAGGACACCAGACTTACAGATGACCCCTAAAGACGGACCCTTCTGCCCACTGTGCTCACTCCGGTGAAGCTCTCTGGAAGCTTTACTATATAGTCCCAGGCTGCAATGATCAGCTGTAATGTGTCTGTAATGAAGCTTTATTGATAATCCTTGGTCCCATTACAGCAAAAAATTTTGAAACTCCAATTGTCACTGGGGCGAAAAATTTTTTTGTCTGGATCTACAATTATAAAATATACAATTTCGACTTACATCAACTGCTAGGGAAATTGTGCTTCTGAGGCGGTTTTCTATAAAAAAAACCCATTCATTCTACCACTCAGGTGATTATGTCTTAATACCGGGGTGCACACACTATTCCATTTGTGTTTGCGTCAAACGACAATTTGATCCAGTGTTAGCTATGGTTAGGGCGGCGTGAGGGGGTGCAGAGGTTGCGATTCTCACCCGGGCCCAAGAGGTTTAGGGGGCCTTATGGTGTCACTTTCACATATGAGCCCCCCCAAGCTATAACTATAAATCTATATCATTATAGTCGGGGACCCTGTCACGCTGCATGGGCCCATCAGCTTGTTACGCCATGCTACTGAGGACTCGGACGGACCCCCCGGAGGCCGCACCATTGTATCCATGTAGGAGGCGAATTTAGAGGTTAGAGCCTAAAATCTGGCACAACCACATCTGGTGGCCATTCTCACTTCTTTCAAGCCTAAGCTACAACTTATTACAGAATTACTAATTATGAGCGCTTATGTTCCCCTTTCCCAAATTATTTATAAACATCAGAGACAGAAGAAGGGAATCACCAACATCGCTCACCAAAAGAGAAAAGAGAGAAACCATTCGGAGGTCAGGCTCGGAGGGCTAATCGTCGGGTGATTCATCAGGTAGTAGCTACACGCTGCTTTTGATGTGGGAATATGCGGCAGTGAGTTGTTATTGCTTTGTCTCATTTCTGTCCAGCTAATAGCTCCAGGAATCCAAAGAGACACAGACAGGAAGAGACGATAGAAGAAGAGACACAAATCGTAGTCCAGGGGCGTAAACTTAGGCATGGGTGGTATATAGAAAGCCCTCTCCATTGATCCCACCCTGTCCCATTAGAATAGGTACATATTTGTAAAACGATAAAGGTTCTACCCCAGTGGTTCTCAACCTTTCTAATGCGTGTGACCCGAAATACAGGTCCTGCTGTGTGACCCCCAACCATGCAAATAGAAGTAAAAAACACAGAAGTAAAATTGCGTCTCCAATGGCTTTAGGCGACCCCGGTTTTGGTCGTGAGACCCCCGCTGGGGTCCCGACCCACAGGTTGAGAACCAGTGTTCTACACTGATCCAACACAGTTTATTGTACTCATATTACTAATATACCACATCATAAATAAGTCATCTATACAACAGACATGTAACACTGCACTTATGACACCACATAGTAGCATAGATTACACTTACAAAACATATAGCAGGTACACACATATGCAGCATATACACATGAAATACCACACATACATACAGTATTTCCAGACCATACAGGGGTGCGTTCCCGCACGTCCATCCAAAGGGGGACAGTTTACTAAGGCACTTTTGCGCCACACTTTAGGGGGCGTGCGGCGATGGACAACGATTCGATGCGTGCCGCATTTAACTTTCCCATTGGGTCCACATGCCTATGTTTAAAGGTGCCCCACAAAAAAAAAGTGATGAACTCGGGGAAGTGGCAACATTCACGATTCTGTCCACACATCTTAGTGGAATCACTACGTGAAGGAGTAGACAGACAATGTATTTTAGTAAATCTATAATTAAAATGTCCCGATAGAGGTATATACAACCATGTCTACACTAGACCTAATACACACATACCTCAGTTATAACAAAAACATACACGCGTTACAGTACATACACACCATTTGTACACACATAACATTATAAACATACACGAGACCCATGTACAAACCTATACACACAACAGCATATACACTGAATTCCGTGTTCCTATCTCCCCATTTTCATGGATGCCACCGTTTACGGTGGAAGATGTGCATTTAAGTGTGCGGCAAATATGTCCTAACAGGGCACATCCTCCTAACTCCAGAGTGGCAGGTCAGGTAGGCCCTGTGTAGTCTGTACAGAAAAAGTACTTGGTATGTGTTCAGTACAAGAGAAGCCACCAATAAAACAGGGTATCTTTAGACACAGTCCTGAGAGTGAAGGGAGAAGGAAACGACAGGAGTAGAGAGACCAAGAGAACGACAGATTGAACGAGAGGATGAAGGACAATACAATGACCAAAGAGACCAGAGTCTGCCGATGGCACGCCGCAGCGCGTGAAACAGACCTCACGGAAGGAGGAAAGTGAGTGTTTTAACACCCAAAAGTACAACTAGTTTGGTTGTATTATTGTCCACCCCACATAGAGAATTTAGGATGCTTGTCGGTAATTATTTACATTCGCCAATTTATATAAAAAATATGCAATATCCCCCCACTGTAAACTTTGGGGTCACTTCAGGCAAACCTCAGCCACCATTCAGATGATCTGTCTGGACACTGCAACCCCAGTCCCATTCGAAATGAATGTTATGGGGTGACAGGGTTAACTATCAGTGGGGGGTCTTAGCAAATCTAATGTTACCACCTATACTGAAATAAAACGGGATCACAAATCAGTAGTCTAGATATAGACTCCCTCTTTTCACGGTGGTTGGTTCAGAATACAAAAGGAGCAAACAAAAAGTCTCTTTAAGACGGGCTGTTCTGAACAACCGGAATCCTCTGATCCTGGATTGTATTGAAGCTTTGTTCTTGGTTCTCCAAAGACCTATTGAACAGAAATTCCAGCACAATTTTATTAAAATACAAAAAGTCCTTTATGTTGATGTACCACAAGAGGGCTTCTCCTCTCTCACCGCAATCTGCACCATAAATTTGTTATTCCAGTTAATTCTCAAAATATGAGATTCCCTCAAACAGGGATGAGAGTCTATAATACCCAAGTGACGTATGCTATCGGAGCCTATGACTTTAAGAAGCAACTGGACTGTATAGACATCACTATGGCACCCATCCTGGTTGGCACACTGTACCCTTTTCAGAATTTGTTTTGCCCTCTATTGACAGTTTAAAATAATCACTAATAAAGTGATGTGTAGTTACTCCATATAGGCTCCGGCTATGGGCTCTTGTAGATGTAATGCCAGTTTTCATGGTTATGTTTCCAGTTAAACGATATCAGACATTAGAATATTTTTAAACGTAGGTAAAACACGTTGGATCGAAACTGGGAATCTTGTAGCTGGATACAATCGTGATTTGCATCTGGTGCTTGCAGTCTGGATACTCCTGGGGTCAATTTAAAGTTTGTGTTCAGCCAGAGAAAGAACAAGTGTCCAATTCATATAGATTATCAGAGCTGCTCTTTTTCCTTGTCTTTTTCTTTATTAGGCTACTGTCAAATGAACGTGTGTCCACTGGCCCGGACTCACGACCTTAGCCCCCCCCTCTACTAGAATACACGGCAATGCAACAAAGGGAAGGCATCTTTTCCCGTGTATGGAGCGGTTAACACTGCACAGTGCTCGTGTTACTGTATATGACTGGTTCACGAGGTATATGCACAAACCGGACTGACATGTATGTGCAGTCGAAAAGCCTTTGTCTGTACCCTGGGTCTCTTCCTGGGGCACCCCAGCTTGTTATTCATTATGTCTCTGTTTCAGACAGGAGGGGACACATCTGAGAGCGAGCTACAGTGAAGGAGAAAGGAGAAGAGGCGAAGCTTTTTACTCCAGCAGCTGGATGATGCATAGTCGATAGATAGGGAGTGTGCATTTGGAGGTTCGGATTTATGGCCAGCCAGGGACTATACGCAGGGGACTGCCCTGGCCACCAATCAAATCTGTCTTTGGATATCGGAATCAGAGCAAAAATTACTTGGACGCAATAAGCGGCATCATTATTTCATCATTTGTACGAGGTTTAGACATTTCCATGTCATTGAAGTCGGGACACAATTAAGACCCATGAGCGTATTTTCTCATACAAAATCACTCGGTCGGGTAGTCCAGACTTAAAAGAGGCACGAGAAGCTTACTAGTAGCAGCTCCTAGTGCTAAAACAAACGCGGCGGTGTTATCGGAAACCTCGTTGATAACGCGATCTAACACAGCGGTGAAGTGCAATGTATTAACGCCGGTACTGCCTCTTCCCGAACCGCCCGAAAGCTCCATATGCCGGGGGGACTGCCGAGCGTCATATGGCACGTCCCCTATAAATCGCCCACAATCCCACCCCCCTCATTGAATAACCGGACAGCTTTGAGAGCCGTGACTCGCCGTGTGTTGGCCGTTTGTTTTAGCACTAGGAGCCGCTTACTTAGTAAGGAGCTCCACGAGCCAAATTTATGGGTGAAGGTCCTTTTAAAGGGGTATCCGGGAATATGAACGTAGATACAAAAACCCATAATGCTATGATACAATTTAACTATTACATTACCTCAGTCAACAGTCATAAAATGACGCTAAATAGTTGATTTTATGATTAACAAAGTTATCGCCTCTCAACCAGTAGGTGGCGTTATCACCAAGTGGCCGCCACTGGAAACTACACAGTCCCATGATCTTTTAGTTCTCAGTAATCGCCTGCATTATTATGCTCTGCCTCCCAGGAATATGTAAACCCGACTGTCTGCTCTGTTACCTAGTAAGATGTGAAAATGCCATTACCACCCACCGGCCATGACTGGATGCAACTGCACCCCGATTACAGCCAAATATATGTGATCACATGACCTGCCCAGGCAGGAGGGCAGAACATGTGATGTGACATTGACAAGCGGCATCTTCGGTCACTGTGTCTTATCGAACGCGGAAATGAACGGACTGATTTTAAAGTGCCAGTGGAATTTTAATTCTTCATTATTAGTCCCTGCTCAACGCCGTTTCTGCTACGGGAGCAAAACATTTTAAATAACAACTAATTACACATTAAGCTTATATTTTAAGTACCATGTATATATGAATTATGCTGATTCCTGAATACCCCTTTAAATCTATGCGGGTAATCATAACAAACACAGACTTATAGAAATGAGGGCGCCGTTCTCGAATCCTGACAACCATTTATTCTGTGCTGCTTAAACTCAAGCAGGTGTTGTGGAACAATTGTTTTTGTTAAAGGCTATCATGCTCTGTAAGGCCCAGCGTAGGTTCTGGCTGACCATAGTTGTTTATAATGGACCATTACTGTTGTTAACCAACCTCAACTCCCATTCTCCTTTGCAGTGTTCGTCTTATGTCTTTAGTAGTGTGTGTGTGACTGAGAAGAGCAGAAAATAGAGCGGTTTTTTTTTATACCCTGGCCAACCAGAGGAGATTGTATAAGAAAAGTTGATACGACATTAGTCATTTCTGTAGCTTCAGCTTTACGTCTCAACCAAAAATAAATGGCAGGCCAAAGTCCCTTAACAGTTAAAAACAAGGCTCAATAACCCTTAAAATGAGTAATGGTCCCCAACCATGCCGGTGGGGAAGTGTTAGACTGGTACTTCATTCACTTATTCAGTTGAGACATTGGAAATAGAAATGCCTGTGAGAAAATCACACGCTCTGCAGCCATTGGCCCACATTATTAACGCGTCCTGTGCCAGTTGTGTGCCGCGGCTGCCTGTGTCCCACAGACAAGAAAAATGTGCGCCTAAATGTGCGTGTTGTTACTGCTTAGTTTGGAGTTTGCGCCACATTATTATGACATGCACCCACCATCTGCAGTTATGAACAAAAAAAATGGGGCCAAACTCCTAGAGACGTAAGGGCGGTGCCAGATTACTGAAGACTTCACCGGCAAAAGTGCGCACAGTACAGGCTGAACTAGTTTGTACCATTGTGGGACAATGGGGGTCATTTACTAAGGGCCGATTGTTGGTTTTCCTCGCGTTACTGAAAGATTTCCGTCGATTGTCACCCGAATGCCATGGGTTTTTGGACGCACGCGATAGGATTGTGCTGATGTGCATCGGTGCCAGAAATGCACGAAATGGAAATCGGGGGCGTGGCATGGAAAAACCCGAAGATTCGGAAAAACGCGTATTTTTTTTTTTTTTTTTTGAAATGTTGCTTGACACGCGCTTACCGCAACCCGGGTAGGACGGTGAATTCAGTGAACTCCGAGGAATTCCAGCGCAGCAGGGACACATGGTAGATCGGTGCGCACTACCTTGGTGAATCGCCGGAAGACCCAAATCTCCACAGAGACCGTGCCGATGGATCGGTCAGGACTGGGTAAGTAAATCTGCCCCAATGTGTTGCATTTCAACGCAACCCTCGAACTTTGCGTGAATTGGGCTTCAGGGCGTCATTGGAGCATTATCCCACATGATGATCCAGCAAGCAATGGGAGTATGATGCGAATTGGGCATCGGGGCCGTCTAGTCAAAAATTCAACAAAGCTTTTGCCTTGAGACACGTGATACTATGCCCACAGTGTCAGCCAAAATTCAACGTTTCAGCTGCCTTTCAAATAGTGTCCTAGCAGAGAGCAGTAACGGCTTCAGGGTGATGGGAACCCTTGTGCTGGTGCCTGAAGTGTATTCATGGAAGTGCACAGGGACACTCAGTTATTCATTTTTACTCCATTTCTTACTGCCGCAGGAGCACTTGTAACAAAAACCAAAATATTCCGCCATCTATGCAACTCAAAAATACAATTACATTAGGGGAGGTTACCAATTTGGTAGGGGTGGACCCAATACATACAGGCCTCTAATGGACTAATAAAAAATAAAATACTAGTTGTGAGAAATCAGCTAGTGCAAAATATTAATATAGAACAGAGGGAAGAGAGTAGATTGTACATAGTGTCATATCTGCAGACAGCTTGTTATAGCGCAGGAGGAAGAAGAGAGTAGATTGCAGAGGGACACGTAAAGACTACATGCCATAGAAGAAGGAGGAGTGACAGGGTCAGGTCTCCATTAGTACATATGACAATGATGAGTGAAAGAGGATGGACCACCACCAAATAATAGGTGCACCTTTATTGTCAAAAGAAAACAAAAGTAACATAAGAGCGCTAAATAATCTCCTGAGTCGACCAAAAGTGAAATAAAAAAATATTGAGAGGGAAACAGAAAGTAATGGCATCTAACAACTGTACAATAATCCACAGAGACAGGCACTGGAGCCTCTCAGGTAGCAGCGCATGTCAACCCGAGCCACACGCTCCTAGCAAGGAGAGGCTTGGAATGAACACCATGTAATGATTACAACTGGCTTAGGGAGAATGGCAGCTAAGGGCCATGTACTAGTGAGTTACCCCGTCAAAGCAATTGTTTCTGGGACACAAATCCATCCACAAAGCCAGTTATGAACCTAGCATGAAATGTTTTATTAAAACCGAATTCCATATAGCTTATAGACAATGTATGGAGAAATCCTCAGAAAGGGTCATCCTAGACAGCTGGAGAATAAGGTGCACGTAGAAAATGGGCCTGTCTGTCAGCATCTATAATCCAGTCAGAGGGTGTGGTCCCCTGTTCACATCCTGGTGATGGATAGAAGTAGTGAGAGTGAGTGTGAGATAGGAGCATGTGGTGATGACCCCCACTTCATACACAACATATACCCTACTTAGAGCATAACATAATATAAGTAGGCAAGGCCCACAGCATGAACCGTGGTGACAGGAAAAAAAACATGGAATGTCTCTGAGATAAAGACGTCGATCAGTAATCCAATTAACAGCCCGCGCTTGTCATGACTCTCCTATAAAAAAGCTAAATGGTCACTAAAACTTCATAGCCCCCTTTAAACTGCTTTATTAAAATACATCTGCTTAGCCTATATTAGGGAATAAAAATTCTTCTAAAACGAGAAATATGGACATAAGTGGAGAAATGACTTTGGCAATTAGGTCACCGACCACCCGGGGGCCAAGAACCCTCCAGGCAACTACAGATCAGATTCTTTTCTAAGGACTGTACAATAAAGCTCCAGATTTGGCACATTTAGAAATAAATTATTCTTTGACCCAAATTAAAAACAGGGCCCCGTATGCCCCCAGACACAGTTTGGGGTTAGCACAATAAAATATCAAACCCAAATCCCAAACCTACCAAAATATAAAGAAAAAGTCATTGGGAAGTATGTATGGGTAGGAATGGGGAAGCGAGCAAATATCGTTCAGCTAAAGCTAAAAATAATACTAATATATAGTATATTTTGATATTATATTAATAATAAAAAGTGGCAAATGAAATATTACGGACGTGCAAGGTCTGTGCATAGTGGATTTCCAAGGGATGAGTCCAGTTTACTAAGCATGACGGGTAACAGTGGAGCTACCTGCCAGTATAGAAATAAGTGGGATATTATACGAGCCTGGCAGGATATGCAGACTGAGAATGTCAGCAGGGGGCGTAAGTGTAAAGAAAGAACGCTATGTCATCATATAAAGTGGTCGTTTTATGATGATCATGCCAGTATGGTAGTGTGAGTGGGTACAGACCCTATATCATACATACTCAGCCTTACCCTAGACAGTAAGGAGAATCTGACAGGTGCCCTCAGCATTACTTTCCATGATCCTTCCTGGTATATTCATAAGATCTGCCTGCGCCCCACACCAAATCGGTCCACTTTCTGGGTGGAACATCGTCTCTACATTCTAACTCCCCAATATCCAATACGGGAATGTTAATTAAAAAGCCATGAAAGTAAATCCACCCGACATTACAAAGCCTTCACAATGCGTCACCTGGTTAACACTATCCACCTGAGATGGGAAAAACATAAACAAGGCACTTTTTTTTTAAAAATATTTTTTGCAGAGAGCAGCAGACAGTACAGATTCAGCAAAGAAATTATTAAAATCTTTACTTTTAACAGAATAAAACATTAAAAAATATATAAATCGTAAAAAAGAAAAAAAAATAGTTTATAATACTGTAGCAAAATAAAGGCACTTTTCTTACTATGTAACGTGTCCCGGCTTCTTCATTTCCTTTTACACTGTGGAATGGAGGAGGTGGGCCGCGGGAGGAAATGCTCGGTTCATTTGCTCTATGGCCGTGCGGGGCATAAACAAGCACCAGCCCTGAGCGACTTCTGTCGGGAAGCTGCTAGTCCGTAGCCAGGCGTGCGGAGGACGGTCTTCCTCTTCTGTAGGGCTGATTACGGAGAGGTCTGAACGATGGAAACAATAGCTGGAGCGAGATAAGGATTCACTTTTTCAGAGTGGAGGAAAGCAGATTGGCGCAAGCGGTAGTGGCGTTATAAGGCGATTTCAAGGAACTGAACAAGCAGAAGGAAATCTCCTATGTCCTATGCTGAGTATAACTCAATGTTCCTCTACGCTGGTTTATATATACATTGGGCATTGTTATAACCCAATGCAGCAGCTTCATCCAGTATCTCGGTGTGATTGTGTATGTGTGGTATTTGTCAGTGTTTTACTAAGTAAGTTCACCTCCAATAGGAAACTCAGTGAAATACACTTGTAGCGAGCAGCATTTCTTTCCCTTCAGGGTATGTTCATTAGGTAACGGATATCAAGGACACATGACCTATATATATGTATTATAGTCTCAAAAAAACCCATTAACATTGGGGCTTAAAAAGCAGTAAACACAGACTTCTTAAAGAATCACTAGAAGACTCAAGCAGCAGGAAGCAGCCATAGCCTGAATGTAGATGTGCACATACAGGTTCTTACCTTACAATACGAGCGGATACTACCGATGAATATTTCTGGGGCTAATCTGAGCGATAAAATAAAAACAGGATATACATGTGGATCAGGAACGAGCTATGCTGGGCCCAATGTCACGAAAAGAAAATGAGTAGTGAGAAAGAATACTGATAGCAGTTGCACCATACACGCCAAACTCCCCATAGATGCAAACGTAAGGGGAGATGTCCAGCAGTGCCCCATGCACACAAATCTGAACAATGAGCCAGAAGTTATGTCTAAAAGGCAACGGGTATATGTTGTGGTAGGGCCCACAATAGGAGACATTCCTCCCTCTATATGGATTGCGCTCACTTACTTATAGACAAGTATTATATGTCACACATGCATAGGATATTACATAAGAACAAATCTAAAGAACACTGCTAATGTGTTCTCCATGGTTTAAATACATGCATTCAGGTGCATTGCAGATTAGTAAGATGACTGTCGGTTAATGGCATAGAGCCCGGGATGCAAGTCAGCGTGGTCCAAGAGAGCGTCCATGGCTGAAACAATGGAGGTTGACACTGGCATGCAGGAAGAGAGTGCCGGTACCGTTACTACTTTTAAAAAGGCACTGGTTAACAGTTTGAACCTCAAAAGGGCTGTGTCAAGAAGACAGAGAGACCCTCTTGGCTGTTCCTGGCTGTGAATGGGACAACTCGTCAGGACTGCAGCCATCAATGTGGGTTGAGGAACCAGAGAAATATATATAAAGGTAAAATATCGGCACGTCTTATGGAGAAGCTGTAGACATCCAGGAGTGCAGAAACTGTGTATTGATTGAGAGATAACTCAGGGGTGTCTGAGGCTGGAGGAGAAATATCCCTTATTAACCTGGATTACAAACCCCACCTGTGATTAATGTCCCATGGTTCCATCCTTCCTTCATACACAGGGCGAGGAGTCCTGGCATGCTCTTCCGCAGCTCAGCTATAAATCTTGTTTGCTGTGACGCTCTTTTTGGCATTGGAGACTAAAGGAGGGAAGAACAGATGTTAGGGACTTGATAGCAGAATATACACGGCCTTGCCATGGACTGATAATATGGATTTATAACCTAGGATCCATCTTCTTCTGCTTCATGGGCTAGAATTTCTCTATTAGTACATCATCTTGCTTCTTCCTCATCTCATTCTCTTGCTCAGCATCCAAATAGGAAAGCAGCTGCCATTGTAATAGAAGAAAACACTTCATCCTTCGCTATTCACTTGCCAGGAGAAGTGTACCTCAAACATTATGGTACATGTCGTAAAATCTGCAGCAATTTCCATGAAATTTAAAAAAACAGCCACCCCAAATCGGCATGGATGGGACCATATACATGGAGTGGTCAAGTCTGCAACTATCAGATGACCTACAGGAGTCTCATTTAGTCCGGTTTCTTTTCTAATTGTTTTATGGAATTGTGTAGGTCATGTTAAGGGTAGACGTATACAAAGCACATGCCTGATATCGGAAGGGGGCCCCTCCAGATTGGTATGTGCGGATTATCAATGGAGCTGTTGTGGAGTTAACTGTGCCCAATTGTGCAGCCCCTCTGACCGGACAAGGCTTCTACGCAGTACTGTTCAAGGGGAACAAACACTAAGGACCTTTTCCGGCGTAGAACAATGACAGGAAGGAGCCTTTTTCTGGGTTGAGGAAAAAAATTTCTCCACAAGTGACTCTACAGGTCGACTACAAGTCTATGACACAAGGTTACTTTCTATACCTTATAGGATTTGTGATTGGCGAATACGGAAGGAAAACAGAGGGCGGGAGTTGCTTGGGATTTTCTCCAGTAATTTTGACACCACGCTTAGCTGAGTACGCTTCTGCGGGGAGAAAAAGAGGAGATTGGAGAAGATACTGGCTCCTTCATAAGAGCACACCAGGAACTTCCACAAGCATGTTCCGGCAGGCTCAGAGGAGGGAAAGGAAAAAGGGTGGCGAGGGGATCACGTGGGACGAATGACCTATAAATACCACGCAGCCAGAGTAGACAGAGAGGAAAACCAGCTGATGGAGAAAACAATACAGCCAACTAAAAAATATGGTGTCTAACGCAAAAGAAGACCAGGACAATCTGCGCATTCACTGAGAACTCACAATGCAGGATCAGCATGGTTTTCTCTGGACTTTAGTGACTCAATATAAGATACATCGCTGTCCTAGCGTCCTTCTGAAGTTGTCTAGTTTCCCTTCATTTGTTGCTCACCAAATTCTCAGAATGCTGTTATCATGGTGGCGCTCTCCTGGCGGATATAAGGTCCATTCCTTTCCCAATTCCCCTGACCTCCCCAGTAATACATTTTATAGGGAGACTGCAAAAAGAAAAGGAATATGTCCAGCCACTTTATGGCACCGCACAGAACACATTGTACTTTCAGAGATCAAAACAGATGAATTGTCACTGCTAAGCATCATTGTGCTCAATAGGAAAAAGAAATATGGCACGGATTTAGTACATGTGGAACAAATACATGCCCAAATAATCCTTCTACAATATCTGTTGGTACAAATCCATAACTTACATATAGTGGTTTTGAGAACTGGAACACCTTACAGATGTATTTTATATTATAATATTACTATCACAAAAAAGACTTAATTATACGTAGGTCCAAATTAATCTGATATGTGCGATTAAGGGTAGCCTGGAACATGTTACATGAATAATAGACTTGAAAAAAAGATCCTTGTATTCTTCATATAAGGATGGCTCTGATCAAGGCCTGACTGCCACAAAGTGTCTCCGAACCTCAGGCCATTGTCGGGGGGGATTAGGCCGAATGGGCTGACACAACGTGATAGTAATAGAAGGCAAAACAACGTCATCTAATTGTTTTATACCAAAAAAAAAAAAAAGCACCCAAGTCAGATTCCCCTCAGGAACAGTAGAGAGAAATATGGCTGAGCTCAAAGCAGCCACAATAAGTATGGTATTGGATGAGGCGAAAAGACAGTGAAAATTGTGAATGTGGATTCAGTTTATAGATAAACGTAAACTTCATTTTCGGCGATTGCTAATCAGAATATTGTTCTACCCGCGCTGCTGTCTCCACAAAGTGAAGCTCATGTGTAGAATGTGGACCTTCCGTATACTTCTCTTGCAAAAATGGCAATGTAGTTAAACAAGGGTCATTTTCCTGTCTGTTTTGACTGTGTCTTGAGTAAAAACACAATATGAGACATAAGAATTTCATAAATAATTAAGACTTTCTGTTGCTGAGATCCTTCAGTGATAATGACATCTTACCCGATCCCGGCTCTGAGTTTTACAGTAAACGGATCCTCTGTTGCTTGATGTTCATGTCGTGCTAAAGCGAGGATATCTGAACATAAAGAAGATGCGGCGGAGTAGTACACCTTTTATCTGATCACAACGCTAGGTAATTAACTTTTCCTACTTATCTCAGGCCGTCACCCACCTCCAGCATTTGTTTCAACTTGGGAGGATTTCACTGAAGCCGACGCTGACTCACCGCATTAAGTTGCTTTGGGAATGAAGATAGAGAAGACATATTAGTTCGATGTACAAGAAAACTGATGGCATTTATTCCAAGTATCATGAGACAAGACATGTATATTGGTTACAGAATGAGCACTTAGATAAAGATTGGGGTTATGACAAAAAAATCCAAAAGCGGGGGTTCACATCTGCTCTAGTTGCCCCTCCATAAACAGAGACCACAGTGCAGTGAGGACAATCACACAAGAGATTAACCAGACTATCACATTTGAACATGTTTAGCCTTCTATATATAAAAAAAATACGGATTTGGGATTCGCCAACATGTGAGCAGAGCTAAACCTGAAAGTGATAACATAATGAACAAGTACTGGCAGTCCCGGGTTGTGTACACGATGGGTTATTTATGTTTGGTCTAAGTTGGATTGAGACTGCAAAGAATTAAACTTAAGAAAGGGGACTGCCTGATACACGGGGCGTACGGAAACCACAGCGATTGCCATGAGGCATTAAAATATACTGGGGCCCCTTCTCATAGCACACATGAAACACATGGCCCAAAAATATGCCTGTGCACAATTGGCTCCGCGTTCTTGGTGGTTATTTGGTGCAATTTTTGCATGTGTACCGTGTGTTGTGGCTGTGTTTCAATCTGTTTATACTTCATGTCTTTTGGAACGAAGCAAGCAAGGTCTGTTAAAATTTTCCTGGCTGCTTACCACTTCCATGAAATGAAGAATAACAGATTAATCCAGCATGCATGGAATAAACAACGCAACCAAATCAGCATCATGTTTGACCAGGTGCAGTCACTGTCGTGCACTGAAGCAGTGTGTTTCAAACGATTCTATACCAAGCTGGGGAGGAGAGAGATTTGGCTAATTAAACGCTGCTTAACATTTGTATTTTACAAGCAACAACGGTGTTAACATGATGTTAACCACAAAGCTAAATAAAAAGTAAATATCACAAACATGTTCGTTATCGCCCATCCAAAATGCTCCGATCTATCAAATATATAACTGGCTATTCCCAGCATGAAACTGCCATACGCGAAATAGCCGCCAAATTCTGAAACGCCACTTTTACAACCATTTTAAATGCGCATTAATTTTTTTATATGCAAGATCACCTCACAATGCTCCATACACTTGATAGGATAGTATAACAAAGTATTAGCGTTATTTTTTTCGTACAAAATTGGGGGCACATTTATTATCGGTCAGAGTGTCACCCAAAGTGCATGCTCCGACAAAATGCCCTGTGTGCGATTCACGAATATATTCCCTATATGGCCGCCGAACTGCTACTATAAAATTCTTTATAACGGATCATAACTGAACCCAAAGAATAAATTAGACATACCGTGATCATTTGGAAGCGACAGGTGAAAATCTTGTACAAAAGCTGAGGCCCATTTAGAAAGTGACGCAAATGTGCTTTTTCCATTAACCAATTTGGCACGATTTTTTTTCCGCTTTCCCAATACATGGGATGGAATAAGAAATTTCGTCACTGATGAATACAATTTGTTACGCAAAAAAAGAATACGCCTCACACAGTTTAAAGAGAATGGAAAAAGTGTTTGAAGGTGAAAGAGAAAACAATTAACACAACAAAATTTAACTCAAAAAAACAAAAAAAAACGCTGTTGGCATTCTTAATGTTTAACATTGCATTTACAAAAAACATGAGAACGCAATTTCTTTCCCAGCTCATTGTGCTGTATTTGAAAAATGCATGTTGTTTACGGCGTTTAGTGAAAGGCACTGGAAGATAATAACGACGCTATTACCAATAATATGCACACCACTTATCCGAAGGTTGACCCGGGCATTGGCAAATTGAGCTTCACTACAAACCTGCTGCGATTGGTACAGAGCACAATCGCTACACAATTCGCATTAGACGTTCAAACTGCTGTGTTTTATAGAACACTAAAATCAATATTGCATAAGAAGAAATCAGTGCACTATAATGTACACAATAAAGGAGACCTCACGAGGAGCTCTATAATCTATAGGAGAAAGAAACTGCAAAGGTTAAAACACAGCAATTCTCCAGGCAGAAACATGTCTTCCGCTTATTCACTTAGACATGTGACAAAAAATGATATTTCAGTCCTCTGGGCTTGTGAAGACAATGGGGCCTTTCCTCTGTTGTTGTATAGCACTTCATATGCGAAATGTTACACAAAAAACCGCCGAGAATCAGGTAAAGATTCTAATTTTATTTCATTTGTTGGTGTAAATTGTTTTATATACTATATGTATACTGCGTGGCATTTAGATGAGTAGTAATAGATGCACATCTGGGTCCAATCTGCTCTGGAGGATTCCCTCACATTGGAGTCAAAAATCACACAAGTCCTGCACAAAGGAAATTTTTTGAAACCACGCAAAATGAGGGGACACGTTGGACCCCAATTTATAATTTTTTACCATCCTCATCTATAACAGAGCAGAACTTGGGCCTATATAAATAAATCTATATGACAAAGATATTACAAGATTGCCAAAATGTGTTTCACTTCTGGTTTTTAACAAAATTCTAAACCAAAATACTGCAAGAAATGGGCTCAAATGTTAATTCACACCTGGTCAAGGGTTTTAGCTCATAGCTCGAGTAATATCCTGCAGGGACACTATTCTGTCTCAGGAAACTAATCATGTGAAGCATTTGTCTGTCCATGTAGTCCTCCAGTGTGGATCAGGTCTGGTTCAGAGAAAGTTTCGCTGGTTTTGCAAATGAACACAGACACAGGCACAAAGTTTCCCTCCTCCTTCCACCAGCTGCCACCACTCCGCTACTGCTCCATGGCGTTGGCGTGTGGAGTTGCGGAGTCATTCACAATTTTAATAGCAATTCTTGCACGCTGCGCAAGAATGTGTGGACTATTACCACACGCTTTCTACGCCCAGAAAACTGGGTTATAGATGATATGATTGATCCACCCCATGGGATAGCAGACATATTATGGGTGTATGATGGTGTACGCCATTTGCATGATGAAGTGCCCATCCCTCGCACCGCGGATCGGATACATCAGGAGGCTCTGGCTACCTCAGGCATTCAGCCTGCCCCACACGGCCCAATCCATTCCAGCTGGACACTCTATGCACTTCCCACACTACTTGCCACTAGGGAGGAGGTGTGAATGGGGAGGAATCACCAATAGCTGTTTTGCTGAAATTGGGATTATTTCAGATCTTGTACATCACACTGGTAAATGACCGAGCATTACGTTGTGCCCCCAATGACCACAGTTCAGCAGCGTTTACAATTAGGCTGGTAATTGCAGACACACGGAGCAGTTGATTGGAACAAACTTGTGCATTTACAAGCCAGGTCTTTTGTTTTTTACACTTTACTTATCGTTGAGCGATTTGGCAAGAAAGACTAGACATCCCAAAATGGGAGACACATTATCTGGGGGATCACTGACATAATAAAAAGAAACCTATCACTTCTTCTGAAGGCTAGGACTTCTCTCGGGTCTATGCATATTTAATAGAAGCGCAGACTCTTCTCAGAAGAGAATCTCTTTATGATAAATTTAGATTGTCTCTTTTAATTTCCCAGTTTGATAGTTTTAGTATTGTGTCTCTAAGTACATCAGTTATGTTATCCAAGTACCTCCAACATTTGTGGAAAGGCGATCCCTATCCACACCCCACCATCATCTCCCGGGCACGCCCCCCCAATTAGGCAATATAATAATACAAATCATCTCAATAAAAAAAAAAAAAAAATTTTACTCATTGGGACAGTTTGAACCCAGAAACCTGAGACAGGTGTCCATGTACAATATGGACACAGGCCCCGCCCCAAATGAAGATACTATACCTTATTATGAGGTGTAGAATTTTGGTAACTAAGAACTGAATACTGTTACACGATGACACACGACGACTATATATGCCTGGTATATAGGGGAGGGATCTTATCTCAGAGATTATGTATTATTAGACTATTATTTATTATAATTATGGAGAGAATTATTAGTTATGAGATGATTATTATTATTTTACTTATATAATATCATCTCCATAATAATAAAATTTATAATAATAATAATAATAAATAGTCTCATAGATTACAATAATAATCATGAGAAGACCCTCATATATCAGTGACATTAGTCTGTGTTACAGTGTAAATGGCGATAACACTTCTTAGTTACCAAAATCCTACCTATCTGTATCACTGGGCTTATAAGCTCAGTTAGTTTAAGCTCCTCCTCTAGGGGCAGAGGGTCGGAATATCAGCCTGGGCAAAAACTTTGTAATTTAATTAAATAACGAGCTTGTGTCTGGGGAAGCCCTAGGCGACCCATATATGGACAGTAACTGATCTGACTGATGAGTGGTCCCTGCTCTCCACGAAGGCCGAGGCCACTTCTATGAACAGGATTCCCTGCCCTATGTCTGCTGGGGAAACCCTAGAGAGCAGTGAACCATATATGACAGATGGCTGATCTGAAGCTGATGACTGTCCCTGCTCTCTCTGGCTAAGTCCGACACTTCCTTGAAAAGGATTCCCTCCCCGAATGTCTGTAGAAGCCATTCTGTTACTGGAGTTCAGTACTTTCAACGTATACTGATGGGACCAGCGCCGGGACTTGGGGGAAACTCCGTGACCAATCTCATAGCTTCCGGATGACGGGGGCAGAGGGAAGAAAAACGGGAAAGTCCCGTCAAATCGGACGGTGTGGAGCTATGTGTTACAGCTATCCTTACAGATGGATGGAGCTACGATACAGTCTGCTATTGTATCAAACGCTCCCAGATCAGAGTGGCTGCATATAAGCTACCATATACTCAAATGCATTCACACTACTTCTCATCTCTGTCTAAAAAAACTGAAAGAAATCGGCCCAAAGGCTCGTTCACAAATCAGCATTTGAAGCAAAAACATGAGCGAGTTCCATACACAGAAAATGCCATATCTTTCTTTTTTCGTTATTTCTATTCCACCGTTTTAACTACCCGTACATACTCAAGTGACAACCGACACAAATTAAGCGAGAAGAGCCCTACCTTTTACCAAAAAAAGGGGAAAAATCTATTGACTCGAGTGATAGCCAAGGATGGGAAATATGACATTGGTTCACAGCCTCATCCCCACCAGATATAGCTATTCAGCTCCTTGCCCCCAGTATATAGCCAGCCCATTCCCATTATATAGCCTCAGCCTTTCACCAGCCCCAGTGTTGCCCAGTTTCATAAACAAAATAAAGTCAATACTCACCTTATCGACACCCCCGCAGGCTTCTCGCGGCATCTGCCCGCGCAGCAGGGTCGTGCCATTGTCCAATGCACAATACTTAGCAGTGCGTGATGTCGCCAACCGTCAGAGATGTGTGACGTCCACGCGGCCCGATGATGAGGGGAAAAGACACTACAGGGGTGTTGGAAAGAGAGTAGCTTACACTTTTTCTGGACTCCGTTTGGGTTTTGTCAGTCACATTTTTTGTGTCTGACAAACTCGGCTGACTCATCGTTAAACGCAAAATACTGATGTGGTACCTATATCAGGCCCGGCGGCCAGCAACGCTCGACCAGGCAAGTGCGGCCCCAAGCTTCAAGGGGGCCCCCCACCACGGTCTATTACTTCCCGGGGGCACGCGGTTCCACGTACCTCCCTGGATAGGTAGGCGCAGCGGTTGCGGAGAGGTAGTGGGGAAACAACGGGCCCCCCTGCCTACCAACTCACCGTGACCTGCCCCCCAGCTACCACCTCTCTGTGAAGTCGGCGCGTCCGCCTCACGTCAGGCCCGGCCTTTGCGCTCCGAGATCTGCGGACCTGCACACCCTCGCGTTCCGGGCTGCACACTCGCTGCTGAGCCGAATGGTCTCATGTCCGGGAATGGCCTCGGCGTTGCTGTCCACTTCTCCTTTGCATCCTCCTTCCTGAGCTTGGCCACACGTTTCCACACGCGGGTGAGATAATGGACATATTCATATGTAAATGCAATGTATATGTGTTGTGTGTAAATGTGTCTAGTAATATTGTTTGTTTTGGTGTATCCATGCTGTTAGTGTCTGTGCGTTATGTGTTTAATACTGGACTGTTTGTTGGTATACAGCTCTGTAGTGGTCATCTGGCGTATGTTGTTGTATGTAACTGGAGTGCAGTGTGCTATCATGCTGTATGTCTGTGGCGTATGTTTGTATATACTGAAGGAGTGGTGGTGTATAACATGCTGTATGTCCTGTGCGTATGGCTTGTTTATTACTGGATGCGTGGGTCAACATGGCTTAGTATGTCGTGCGTATGTGTGTGATATAACTGGATGCGTGTGTATACATGCTGTATGTCTGGCGTATGTGTTGTATTCTGGATGCGTGGTCTAAGACTGCTGTATGTCGTGCGTTATGTGTTTATATACGGGATTTTTTTGCGTGTAGTATAATGCTGTATGTCTGTGGTATGTGTGTATATCTAGCGGTGGATACTGCGTTTGTCTGTGGTACATGGCAGTTGTCAGTGTCATGTGGCGTAGTGTGTGTGTATATACGGGACAGTGGTGTAGACAAGCTGGTGGGTGTGTATGTTGTTGCCGTATTTGGTTTGTGTATATACCGGATGGACGTGTGTATCAGAAGGTATGTATGTCTTGTGCGTATGTTTTTGTAATTACTGGATACGGTGTATACATGCTGTATGTCCGATGTGTGTGTATAACTGTATGCGATGTGGGTATCAATGCTGAATCTGTGGCTGTGTTGTATATACGGTGCTGTGATCAGATGTTCTTTGTAAATAGTCTGTGCGTACTGTGATTGTTGATATCTGGATGCTTGTGATCTATGATTCTGTCGCGTATGTTTGTATGATTACGGATGCGGTGTTGGTATTATATGTGTATGTGTTGCTATATATGGGATGCGTGCTGTATATTGTGACGTATGTTGTTGTTAATACTGGATGCGTGTGATATCTGTACTTGTGTTTTGATATATCTGGTATGCGTGTGTGTATCGTACGTGTGTGTTCGTATATACTGGATGCTGGTGTATATCTGTTACTATGTCTGTTGTATACTGGAGCTACTGTGATTGTGTGTCATGGATTGGGTTCACTGTTAAGGGGCCCATAGGCTCTATCGCCCAGGTGTCCTACTGAAACATGGAGCCGGCCCTGACTTTGTTGAAATTCTTCTCAGTTTATCCTACATGGTCAATCTGCCTGTGAAGGTAGGCTTCTGCAAGTGGTGGCAGGATCATGAGCCAGGAGCGGATTCAGATCTCATAATTGCATATTGGTCTATAGTGTGTGTTTTGTTACTCAATGCCAGTATAAATCCCTCACACAGAAATGGGCGCGAAGAAAATATCAGATTACTCGCCCAACAATCCGCTCTAGAACTTGGAGCAGCAGAACACGTTTTAATGTGTAGTCATATCACCTGTATGACATTGGCTAGGATTTGCCATGGGTATATTGGGGAGGTAGTTTGAACAACAACCCTTCAAACTGAACCTAAACTTAGTGGCTATTAAGTAGCAACCATCTCCTGGATTCTGCTATCCGTTACCAGGTAGAGAGTACACAATTCATTGACTCCTATCTTGGTCTAACCCTACAAGTAATTGCTGTAGCTAAATCCCCAGATACTCCCAGCAAGATCATTGGAATTTAGATTTATTTTGGCCTCATTATGAATACATCTTATGTTTCTTCGGTGATAATCACAGATAGAAATACTGCAACACAGGGACATAAATCATGGGCTACAAGCAGGCATGTAACTACCAGTCATATGGTTAGGAATTATGTGTGAAGTGCACAAAATGCATTGTTTCTATCCTTTCAAAAAAAATTCAAAATGTTTTGCAACGTTAATCTTTAATGTAAAGCTGCATTACAGTCCAGAAACACTCAAAAGTTAATAAAGATTAATAAATCTCGGGGACGTGAACTCTTCATTAGACCCATACACTCCTCTGCCTTAATGTGTTCCATGAAAAGATATTATTGTTCTCATCTTGATGTCACTGACACATCACACACTAGCCCCTGGAGTATGAGCAATAGCAAACACAAAAAACCGTTTTATTACATGTAGATCAGCTAAGAAGAGATTCTTATGAGAAGGAAACAATTTTGTGTTTCTTGTCTATCGATCATTGTAACCTACGTGGACGCCTTCATTCTCGCATTTCTCATAGAAACCCATGCAAAAAAAAATTCTACTAGTTGCTTAGGACAGCCGGATGCTCATATTCAGCCAACAGTAGTTGTAAGGCTTAAAAATTTTAAAACACAGATTATTGCCTATTTGTTTTCCAAGGTATTGCCCATGAGAAAAATTATTCAAACTTCTCCAGGCATAGCTGATTGACATGACCAAACCTAAATAAATGACGTGAACTGACTCTTGAAGTCAGTCAGCATCTCTAGGTTCAGTCCGTAATCGGTGGAACACCAGAGTACCAAATTTTGCTTGGTGTCTTGTACGTTTTTTTTTTACTGGCTCCTCCCTTTCCGATTTTGGATAGCGATTGCACATGGGGAAGTCCATGGCGGTAACATGAAGCTGATGGACCCTAGTGTAAATTTTTCCATAGGCATCAACAATAATGTATGGTTTATAAGTACTAGCTCTCTCACATGGGAGAAAAATACACTTCATTGGCCACCCCTAAACTTCTTTCAGCCCTTTTGCACTGCACCCACTCAAAGTTAGTTACTCCCTGGGTTAAGTATGTTGAACACAAATGTTATGCTAATCGTGCTCGCTGCATTATCTTCCCCAAACAGTGTAAGATCAACATCAACCCTGACATTGCTATTCTGTTCAGCTGCTCTGGAGTTCCAGGTGGTAATTGTGGAGAACAAAACAGTGGGTATGTTTTCTAGGAGGATTACCATGAGAACTGTTGCAATGTATTTCTAAGAAACATTTGAAAAACTGTGCGTACACACAAAGAGTATATTGAATATGCTTTATGCACAGGAGGGTGTAGTAAACATCCTTACGCCTCTGTTATCTTAGAAATCTTCCAGATGTAAAGATACACTCGCATGTCACGGAGCAGCGCTCACTAATGCACGGCTTACTCAGCATACAGGCATTATCACAACATGGAGGCAGGCAAACATCCAGGTGAGACCTGGCAGGCTATATACACTGGGGCAGGGTCTGGCAGGCTATATACACTGGGGCAGGGTCTGGCAGGCTATATACACTGGGGCAGGGTCTGGCAGGCTATATACACTGGGGCAGGGTCTGGCAGGCTATATACACTGGGGCAGGGTCTGGCAGGCTATATACACTGGGGCATGGTCTGGCAGGCTACATACTGGGGAGGCTGTGACCAATGCATTTCCCACCCTCGGCTTATACTCGAGTCAATAGGTTTTCCCTGTATTTTGTGGTAAAATTAGGGGCCCCGGCTTATACTCGGGTCGGCTTATACTCAAGTATATACGGTATCTGCTATTTTTTTTCCAAGGCTAGTTGCCCATGAGAAAATTAGTTCAAACTCTCTCCATGCATGAGCTGGATTGACAGGACCAAACCTAAAATTAATGAGCTGAACTGACATGCTGAGTTCAGTTCAGCATCTCTAGGTTCAGTCCTGTAAATCTGGAACACCCAGTAACAAATTTGCTTGTGGGTCTTGTACGTTTTTTTTTTACTGGCTCCACTTCCGATTTTGGATAGCAGTTGCACATGGGGAAGTCCACTGGCGTAACATGAAGCTGATGGGCCCTAGTGTAAATTCTCTAATAGGCATTCAACTATAATGTATGGTTTATAGTACTAGCCTTCTCACATGGGAGAATGACACATTATGGGCCCCCTAAACCTCTTTGGCCCTTTTGCGACTTCACCCACTCAAGTTACTCCCCTGGGTAAGTATGTTGACACAAATGGGTTCTGAATGTCTGCTGCATTTATCTTCCCAAACATTGATCAGATCAACTCACCTGACATGCTATGTTCTGTTCAGCTGCTCTGGGTTCAGGTGAGTAAATATTGTAGAGAAAAACAGGGTATTTTTTTCTAGGAGGAATACCAGAGGAACTGTGCAATGCAGATTTCTAAGAAAACATCTGAAAACTGTGCGTTCACACAAAGTATATTGAATATGCTTTATTCACATGAGGGTCAGTAACTCCTTACGCCTCTCTTATCTTAGAAATCTTCCAGATGTAAGAAGATACACGCAGCATGTCACGGAGCTGCTCCTGAATGCACGGCTTACTCTAGCATACAGCATTAATCACAACATGGAGCAGGCAAACATCCAGGGAGAAATAAGACATCCTATGGACCCCAGGAATCGTTCTTAAACCATGGAACTTCATATATACGTTAAAGACAAACCAAAAGCCAATTTTTTCGGTTTCCTTGAATTCTGGAAGTTGCAGACAATTGACCTGGCTTCCAGCAGTAGTGACAAGCGGGAGGTAAATTACACGCTTGTCTAAAGATAAAAGACTTGTGGCAGCCCCACCCGAGTATCCCATGATCATTTAACTTCTTCAGTGAAAGAGTTCATGGGCCCTGGGAAGATTGCTCTGGCAAGGCTTTGTTTTTTCCACCTATTCAAAAGGGCAGAGGATAAACTTTCCTCCGGCAGTCACTCTCTCCCATCAAGGACGCCCCTGAAATCAGGAGAGCAGGGTCCGGCCCAGGGCAGAGGAAACAGGAAATCCATTACATTGTGGCCTAAAATTAAAATGCAGCATATGACTTTTCCAGATAATCCAAGGTTACTACTGGGAGAAGCAAGATAAAAGAGAAAATCCAGCTACTCTAGACAGACATGACAGTGATTCATAGTTACAAAGTATGTACTGAGCATAATGGTTTCCATCTGGATGTAAAATATAGATCAGGAACAGTGCGACAAAGGACTTTATAGCTTCTGTACATATTGATTACAGGATTCTTTTGTAACAGAAAGTTTAATCACTACCTGATTCTTTTTGTGACTATTGACCACTATATGTTGTCATCAGGACTGTATTAACCATAAAGGAAGGTTTTAGCTGCACCAGGCCCTATGGCACCTACTACCTAGGTGATTTACCTACATAAGGTTGTTGTTATTATTTGTGTACATACAATAAAATATCAATTTAAATGGCTTTACTATTGGAAAATGCCCTTGGGGCCTAATTTCTAGCAGCCATCTCCTGGAAGACACCTGTGCAGGTGTGTAATATATACACACATACACAGATATATATATATACTTCCCTGGGTGATCACAGCTGCCTGCTGAGGGTTTCAGTCCCTGGATCCATGACACTCAGATGATCCCATGTGGAAGGGGCTTACTTTAGAAGTGGTAGTAAGGGTGCATTAACGCATGCTTTTTTCAACGCTTCACAACAGCTGACAAGAGGAGATTTGTGTAATTACAGTGCTGTCAACATTGCGCTTCCAAGCGCATAGCACAGACGTATCCCACTGTATGGCTGTAAAGATGTAAAAACTTTTTGGACATATAGGATGCTTAGTGGCTACATGGAGGCAACAATGGGTGCTTTCCAGAGATATACGCTTAGCTTATACAAATAACGTGATGTGAACCCAGGCTAAGTGGTCGCCAGGTCAGCAACAATTTTGTCTATTTCACAAGAATTACCTCAGTGATCCCCAATAGGAGCAGCACACCTCATACATCACCTGGGTCACACAAAACAAGCAGTTTCTAACACAAAAACCAACATTCAACAATGGAAAATCCTCCAAATGTAAATAATCACCCTCCTGGAGCTGAGGAGTATAGTAGAGACTCACTTGAAAGTAGAGACAAATCCACCAGCAGATGCAAAATTTCTTTTTTAAGGTACTGTTAGGCGAATTCTATAGCTCTATTGGGCAACACTGCTCTGCAAAAATTTCTTTGAAGGTAAACCAGGCTGTAGAGTCTGTGTGTCAGCAAGTGGAAGTTATAAGTCCTACTCTTCTGTGTCCATAATATGTATGGTGATTGTTATCTGTGGATTATAATATAACAAATGTTGAAAAATCCAGTTTGTCTGAGCTGCGCGGCAGCAGAAAGGATCAGAATACTCTACAGCACAGAAGGGACATGATAACTGAAGTTCATGAAATGTTCTCTCTCAAGAGTGAAATAGCGATGCAAGGTTATGGGAAATTCACAAACATGCAGAGTCAGCCCTGGCAGACGTCACACAGGGTACAGCTGACCAGTGAGTGGGGGCATGGAGACACAAACAAAGAGCCTTGCTTCAAGTTTGGCTGTAATCCATAAAACTGGAAACAGCAAACACTGCTCCGAGAGCGCAGATCCATGGCACCAAACACTGCTCCTGTAATTAATGTCCCCCTTTCTATAATTAAAAAAAAAACCCATAATACTCACCTCTTGGCGCAGGTTTCTTCCCGTCCTCGGTAGCTTGGTGTAGAGGTGCGGGATAGTGACGTCACTGCTCCCCGCCTTACACCAAGCTGCAGAGCTACGGAGGGCCGGACAGCTGACGTCTGGTAAGTGTCAGCCTCCTCCACGCTACACAGGTCGCGCTATGACGTGGATTGCGTGACCTGTGTAGGTGAATGTATATACAGACGCAGAAGCATCGGTGCTGCGCTGCGTCTGTGTGCTAATTACTAGTACCTCCATTGTACGATTGTACGATGCAGGTACTATACATTAAATCAAAAATTGTAGGGAGGGAGTGCGGGCGGCCCGGATCAGCTCCGGACCGGCCCCAGACCGACCCAGGACCGACCGGCCCACCGGGAAAATTCCCGGTGGGTACAATGGCCAGTCCGCCCCTGTCCATGTCCATGACCACTCTAGCTTCCAGGACCTTGTTATAGTATTCATGAATACACTGTTAAGGTCCTGGAAGGTAGAACATACACAGATAGGTTCTCATGACCACCCATCTCCTGATATTTTATGAAATCGCTGCTCATGTGGTAGAAAGCATTTCTGAACCAGGTAGCTTTATTTTACACTGCACGGGAGCGGTGCAGAACTTTTAATACATGTAGATTGGTAAATTATATAATATCCTGCCCCACACTCTACAAAAACATGAAATTAAGTGAACAAGCCAATTAAGAGGACCAGCAAAAATTCATCTGTTTCTGTAAATACATGCTCTTCCATGTGAAGCATTGTTATAAGTATTATTCTAACATATAGGGGCTCATTTACTAAGGGTCCGAAAGCCACACTTTCATTTGCGCCGAATTGCCTCGGAAATTTGGCGCACACAATCGGATTGTGGCGCATCGGCGCCAGCTTTCATGCGACAAAAATCGACAGCAATCTGACGAATTTGGAAAAACCATGGAAT
This sequence comes from Engystomops pustulosus, assembly GCA_019512145.1. NCBI lineage: Eukaryota > Metazoa > Chordata > Amphibia > Anura > Leptodactylidae > Engystomops > Engystomops pustulosus. Next base: position 47,891,064 of record CM033642.1, on the reverse strand, counting down.
TTAAAAAAAGAATTGTGTCGCAAGATCAGCACTTACATGTACTGGGAAGAAGAAGGTGAACTCCAGACTTCAGCACAGCTGCGACACCTGCTGGTCATCGGGTGCACGAACCTTAGTTAATCCCGGCAGACCCGAATCAGCGTCGGACAACGCACTGCGGGATCACGACTGGACCGGGGAAGTAAATGTGCCCCATAATGTATACCAAAATTAATAACTTTTCCATTACCTTTTTGTCTTGGCTTGTGTATGCTTAATCTGCCACTAGAGCAGTATAGACTACACAGGGACAAGGTGATTGGTTACAGTCAAGTTACAATTTACCCTTAAAATTCTAGGAATTGAAATGAAAGTTTTTCCATATTACATTATTAATACTAACTTTCTTTAAAAGCTATACAGCAATTTTTTGTGCATTGCCTTCCAATGGAATGGTGCCGCAGACTGTGTCAACCAACTAAAAAACAATGTATACTTGCATATTCCATCCATATGGGGCTAGAAGGATATAATTTTGACCTTCTTTAGATAATTTGGAGCCCAATGGACACTTTATGCTTGCACAGGGTGCTTATGGTAAATGGACACCACAAATGCAGTTTAAATTCAGCCTAAGGAGCAGGTATCAATGCCATGCGGCAGCTGCAAAAGCAAACACAATATCAGGGATGTAAACATGTTATAAAAATGTATATTCCCCTCCCTTTCTAATTCAGTCATAAATGTTAAAGTGTTCTGCCATATTGTAATAAAAGTTGAACAGAATGAATTAAAGCAGAGAAATAAAAGTGAAGAAAAAAGGAAGGGTAATAGGATGCTCATCCATAGGCCCATTGGTATCACAATATCCAGAAAAACAGTGCAGAAAACGAGAGCATATATGAAAATGAGTGGTAAAGAGAAGTAGTATTTAAAGGGAACCTGTCATCAGAAATTGGCCTAATAAACAACTAGCAGTATGTTGTCAAGCTGCTCACCAACTTCTAGATGATGATTCTTCCATGGCCCAGTGCGGTGGCGTCATCCAGAAAAGCAACTTTGAAGTGAGATGTAAATTGGTTTTATGAAGTCAAGGAGGCGGAGAGTTTAACACAGAAGTCAAGCTTTCCCTGCCTTATTATACCCCCTACACTGTAATTAATGGTCTTGCGGCCAGGTGCATAATTTATCACATCTCCTGAGGTCCGGCGCATGATGTCAATCACATGGGAGGAGGTGTTCAGAGGCAGGAGAGCTTCACTTCAATATCAAACCCTTCACCTCCCTGACTTTATACATCTAAGTCACATCTCACTTCCAAGTTGATTGTCTGGATGATGCCACCAAACTGGGATATGTAATAAACATCATCTGTGCGGCCTTCATATTAACTGCCCTCAATTAAGGCTCTCAGTACAGGCGGTCCCCTACTTAAGGACACCCGACTTACAGACAACCCATAGTTACAGACAGACCCCTCTGCCCACTGTGACCTCTGGTGAAGCTCTCTGGATGCTTTAAAATAGTCCCAGACTGCAATAATCAGCTTAAAATTGTCTGCAATGAAGCTTTATTGATAATTCTTGGTCCTATTACAGCAAAAAAATTTTAAACTCCAATTGTCACTGGGGCAAAAAAAAAAATTGTCGGGAACTACAATGATAAAATATACAGTTTCGACTTACATACAAATTCAACTTAAGAACAAACCTACAGTCCCTATCTTGTATGTAACCCGGGGACTGCCTGTAATCTGAGAGCGCAGATCCATGGCACCAAACACTGCTCCGAGAGCGCAGATCCATGGCACCAAACACTGCTTCAGAAACGCCAATCCATGACTCCTAACAATGTACACAAAAAAAAAGGTCAGAGTGACATTTTCTATATGTAATGTAACAAGCTGATACCATGTTTAGCATGCCCACTGCAGCAGGTAGAAATCCAAGGCTCATGCGTAAAAATGGATTAGGCTTTGTTCTGATCAGTTACCTTACACAGCCAAAAACCATTGGAAACATGATTAGGAGCTGAGCTGCAGTTCCTGGGGCGGCCACTACACAAACAATGGAGATTAACAATGGAACTTCTGTCCTGTTCCTATTTGGCTGGCCGCATAGTTTGAGTCCAAAATGTCAGCCCCTCATCATTTGCTATGGCTGAATCTATATCACTTTATAGGTCTCTGTGCCTACTGCAACTAACGTTATTTTCCCTACATTTACACTATGTGTTTGGTTAAGAAGAATACAACTTGTGTTCCGAGACATAGATGTGCGCACAGTGCAGATGAAGATATATTTCCTATGCAGTAATTCACATGTAAGCCAAGCTGAAGATCTCAATAGCACTGGGAACCTCATGACGGAAATACAGTAAATGAATGTGGTTGAGATGAAACCAATTGTACAAAACACTGACATGGGAATAGTTTCCAAGCAAACCTATGACGATGTCTGAGCATTCATTTTAGGAAACTGTTCCACATGAGGGATAATTACTTGTACCTACCATATATTAGAAAGGTCATTTAGCCCCGGAGACAGATTTAAAGGAAATCAGCGATTTTTGCCATGTTCGGCTGTATTGCTCAGTTATAACAGGACTGTGAAAAAATGGGTTTATATCCTAGGATTGTAGTGACTTCAAGTGCACTGGAAGTGTATTCTCACACTGCTGTGCTCTGAGTTCTCTGCATAGAACTACTACCCAACCCCTGTCTAGAGTGATTGCTGTACCAGTCAACTACAATCTACAGTTTTTCACATATACAGCCAGTGATAGTTAGTATGGCTCAATGTAACCTGAAGGACACCCTTCTTTTATCTAAAATTGGTTTCCCTTAAATCCCCATAAAACAACTTTATATTATATTCCCTGACATCAGAGAAGACTTCTCCTGCTTGGCTGGTCCCTCCCATCTATTCCTTCCCATGTCCCATGCCTCTTCTCAGCATGCCATGTGACCAGGGTCACATCATCGCAGCTCCTTTAGCCTGCTAACATTAGCTAACTGTACATCATGCATATATCTGATCACATGAAATCACAGCAGCCTGCCCGGACTTCTACTTTTCCCCACCCTCCATGGAATTCTACTTCTCCCCACCCTCCATGGGGGCATGCTACGATTTCATTTGATCAGATGCATACATGGGTTAGACATTGAAGATGGAACAGGACCTTTGAGGATGTCATCCTGGACACATGACTGTAAGTGCTCAATAATGTAACAGAGCTCTACATACAGCTGAATATCAAAGCCTGTCAATCAGGAACAAGTAGGCAGGATAATGCAAGTAAATTATAATATGCATGATTCAATAAGTGTCACTGGACTCACAGGTGAATTGCAAATAAGTTTACAAACTGATACGTGTAACAATAAAGCCATGGACAGGTACCATTGAGGATGTGTTCACAAGTTGCAGTTTGTTTGCGTTAACGCGTGCGTTTTCAAACACATCACAATAGCTGAGGAGATTTGCCCAATTACAATGCGTTAACGCTTGCGTTTTGTAAAACCTGCTGACAAATTATGACTATGTAATGTTATCTACTACAGTGGTCAATGGTTTCTCAAAGGACACAAGTTAGTTCTTTCTATAAACCGATTGGGAAACATCTAGACTTCTAGACAGCAGAGTCTGTAGGTTCCTATTCATTTTCAGTTTTGGAGAAAACCATATCCAAATCTGTTTTTGGGCGTTCTCAGACCAGCACATTATATGATACACACCCAATAGCATCTGCACAGAGACAGAGTCAGTCACCGCTTACAATCACACATTTCAACATCATGCAGAATTTGCAGTGTCCTAAGTATTATAAAGGGAAATACTTTTTGGATGTGATAAAAGGTAATGTTTTTATTTTAAAACTAAAACACTAATTTTTATGTCAAATGAAAGTTCATAATGCATTACAGCTACGCAAAAAAGGTGCATGAGCCCTTTACTAGGTCTATGCATGGTATTTATATTCCAGCTCAGTAATAGTTATCCCAGCAAGGAACATTTCTCCAACAGTACAGTCACAATACAGAAACAACAATGTAGTCACAATACACAGCCCACCACTCATCTCCAGCCCTTAGATCTCTGCACAAACAGCATTTTCATTTTTACCACTTCATTCTCTAGGTCCAGGAACCAAAACAACACATATACGGGTTGTCTTGAATCTAAGTTCACACCACTGAGTATATATGCAGAAGGCGTCTTTCATCCTCCGCTAGAGCAGATAACAGGTGCAGGTGGAAATAGGAATCAAAAAGAAAAAGAAAACACATTGCACAATTTGCAATATGTTAATTGGAAGCAATCCCCAAAACCAATTCCTACAGAATGTTTTATGAACTTTTCTAAAGGCACTTAAAAGGAAATCTACCACCAGAATCAGCTATTGTAAACCAAGCACACTTATATGCTGGTGTGTGCCGCCTCTGGCAGGATCCACTCTTCTTTTGGTTTCTTATGCCATAGTTTTAACAAAAAAAGGTTTTAAAAAACTCTGCCAATTAGCCTGTAAAAGCTATGAAGTCAAAAGCCCTTCAAGTTCGTTTGCATAATTTTTTTTTTGACAGAGAAAGGGGACATTGTAGGAGGGTATGCTGTTGGAAAAGGGACATTGGAGTGGGGTATGCTGCAGAAAAGGGGACATTGAAGGGTGCATACTACAAGAGGGGAGCATGCTAAAAAGATGGAACATTGGAGGGGGGCATGCTACAGGAAAGGGAACTATATAAATGGGGAGGCGCTTTTAAAGGAAATGGGACAATAAAAGCTGGGCACACGGAGTTGGGGCGAGCAAACAAACATTTTTGGCTATGAAACAATAACACCAGAACCAATCTCCCCGCCTACCAGGCCCTCGAGAAAATTAATGCTCATAGCCAGTCCCTGGGCAAAAAAAGGTTGGGGACCACTGCTATAACACACTGGTTGTCACCCACCATCTCACCTCCATTAAAAAAAGTACAGCTCAGGATCACCCTCTGTAGCCATGAATGATGTGGTTGCCAGATCTGAATGAGCAACAAAAAGATTTCACAAGAGTAGCCAAAGTAAAAAGCAGTCGTAGTGTTGCGGTATCCTTTAAATGATCATAGGGTCAGTTCACTTTTCATTGTAACACTGTATTCAGCATCTGAATCAAGAAAACGCCCACCCCAAAGGCTAAACAGAGCCGTGGTATGATACGGATGCATCTTCACTTGCATCTGTCATGGGACAGATTGGACTTGACATAACAAACTCACCCAAAGTAACCAACCAGATCCAGGTTTCAACTTTAGGATGAATATTGAATATTTTACTGATATTTACTAACAATATCTTTAAAAGGTGCTAAAGTAAAACATTGCTTAATTTTACCATGATTAATGGGTCATTTATTTATTTACCATGATTCATGGGTTATGTTTCTATCTACTGACAGCAGCCAGTTTGTACAAGGTTTCCTGAGGGAGCAGATGACTGGCCTGGTACATCTGCTGCTTCTCACCCTAATGCTCAGTGATAGGCCCTACTGAAACCTTACTATAGTTATTAATCTGTAGAAGACATAGTGGAAAAGAGTCAACTGCTGTGGTCACTTTCTTTGTGGTTACTCGTAAACCATTTGAATGTAATTTCTGCCTAAAATTCAGCATATTTTAGCACTTACTGAAAACTGTCAGGGACTTTTGTGGTACCCAGGTACTTGACAAGAGGCTTAGGGTGAAGACACACATGGCCGTTTTTGGGCCGTTTTTACTAAGTGCGTTTTTACAGATCGTTAAAAACGCATGCGTTAAAAAACGCATCCGCTTTTAAAAAAGCATGCGTTTTTTGAAAACGCATGCGTTTTGTCAGTTTTTCATTGCGCAATTTCGGAAAAACGGACAAAAACGGATGCGTTTTTAACGATCTGAAAACGCACTTAGTAAAAACGGCCCAAAAACGCCACGTGTGTCTTCACCCTTAGTGTTCAAATTAGCCATATCCAAACTCTGACCTGAGCCACGATTAAAAAAGTAAACTCTTACTTCCTGCAGCGGTCCAGTTTTTGACTGATGCAAGAAATAGTACTCAGTAAGGGCATGTTTAATGGATCGTCGGCAGATGCCAAGTAAATCGGCGTGTACCTCCCCAGATGCACCCAAGAGATGCGCCCAATGAGCCACAATAGGCCACATCTTGGTGGTTTACTATTCCAAAAGCCGCTGACACGCTCCCTTCATAAAAGCCCTATTATATTTTTTTTAATTTAGTGTGTGATCACCCAACCAAATCCAGTAATGTTAAGATAACCAGTGGGGTTATCTGTCTATGCAAATATTAATAACATCAAAAACCATCTAACCAAAATCCCCTGTTTTAATATGGTTGAGTAATCCTGTTTATGCAATGCATTGCACCTAAAAAGTAAATTGCACACATTATTAGCCATCATTGCTATAGGGCACACATCTCTAGGGAATATTTTCAGCTTTTAAGTTCATTAAAACAAAAAAACAACACTTAATAAAAAGAAAAAAACACTGCTACTTGCATTCACACGCTACTAGTGAATGGGGTGCGGGCTTCGGCCACATCCAATATGTGTCTCTAGTAAGATGCTTCAGATTGTTAACTAGCCCCTGGTGTCTTGCATGTAAACAATACAAGAAACGTAGGTCTTGTTACCGATTGCATACGTTTTCCAGGAAACACTTATGTAATCGGGACGAGGCCCGCACCTCGTATGTGACACTAGCGGCACATGTGACTGCCGCCTAAGGGTGCATTCACAAGTGGTGTTGCATTTCAAAACACATTGCTACAGCTGGAGAGAGGTTTTCTAAAATGCAACCATTAACGCATGTGTTAGCAAACTCATGCATTAGGGCAATGTTAGCGCATGCATTAATGTTTACATTTTGCAAACTAAAATGTTAAACAGTAGTTAATAGGTAAATCTCTCTTCAGCTGATCATTGCGTTTCGATGCGTTCACAGGTAGTGCTCAGCACATGCATTTTCGAATGAAATACAACAACTGGGAATAGAAGATTTGCCTAACTACATAGATGTTAACATTGCTTTTACTGAATTTATATGCATTAATGCAATGTTAACAAATACACATGTCAACACATACGTTAATCATTGTGTTTTGTGTTAACAGCTACAGGTATGTAATCAGCCAAAGCTCCTCTTCTCGGCTGTTCTGGTGCGCATGTGTTACTGCCACGTGTGAACGCGCCCCAACAAATCCATTAAAATTACCATTGATTTCAATGGACTTTTAAGAGCTTCAATAGTATCCATTTGCATCGCTTCCATTATATAAGACTGAAAGAAGTAGCACAGCGACTCCTGTCCAATATTACAGCTCTAATGGAAGATATTAAAAGTTTTTTTTTACATCAATGGACATTTTAACAGATTCATCACCAAAATTAAAATAATGGAAGTCTACCGTAAGAAAATAACTGAAATAAGTGTGAACAGGTGTGAACTTGGCCTTACTATTAAGCCTTGTAACGAGGCAAATGTTGGCCTATAATGTGTCCTGAGCTGTGTACACTTGTAGAATATAATACATGATGTACGGTACATGGTCAAGTCCTAGGTATCTCTGCAGTTTGACAATACAGATGGTTGCACACAAGTCTGACCCCATCCCCTCAGTGCCACACTGCAGGACCTCCCTTCCCCCTTGTATGAGACTTATGAATGGTGAGGTGTAGGAGTATAGATTCTGCATGTAAGGGGTATGGCCTGTGCCACAATTCATTTTCACACCCTTAACCTTACCAACACTATGCTCCAGCAACAATAAGAATACACCGGAATAAACAGCCTAACAAAGTCTAAAAATAACAAAAAAAGTCTGTAAACGTACAGGACGGAGATCACGGAGCCTGAGATTCTCTACAGACTTATCATCCTGTGACACATGGCGCTTAGTTTGCGGGACAGAGTCCTCTCTGTGGTTCTGGAATTTCCTTTTCTCAATCCACAGCTTCCTTTCCAAGATGAAGTCTCTACGACAAGGCCTATCCAGACTGTTCTGGTATGCATGGCTGACACACTATCTGGTCATAGGAAGCAGCTGAAAGCTTCATTTTTGTTCTCGAAAAAATATTTTAACCAAATCGTACTTTAAAGGAAATCTACCATCAATCTCAAGTATGATAAACCAGGGGCACTTACTCATAGATCCCAGCCCTGTGACTGTGGTAATATTCTTATATTTATAATCCATGGCCTCCTTCCTTCTAAAATCAACTTGTAAAATTATGCTAATGGTGCTGTACACTGAGCAGCCATGTCTCACGACCCTTGCCTGTGTAATCTAGCAGCAGCAGGAAGTACAGGCGTAAAGGAGACTCGCTCTGCTCCTTGTAACAGCCTGGGAAGCTACAGCACTGAGGAGGTTTGCAAACACCCACCAGAGTCCTTTAGTCTCACTAGCAAATAAAAGTTGATTTTAACCCCTTAGCGCTCTGCGCTGTAGCTGTACTGCGAATAGCGCTCAGCGCAGTACAGCTACTGCGCAGAGACAATGCCGGTTCAGCGCTGCATAGCAGCCGAACCGGCATAGTTAGCAGCGGGATTTCAACGGTAATCTACCGTTGACATCCCCGGCTAACCCCCGCGGTCGAAGTGGGCTCCGATCGCGGGCGTTTAACCCGCTAAATGCCTTCCGGGGGTCTTTACCCCACGATCGAGCGCCGTTTTCGGGGGGGCTGATTGCTGCTATGGCACCTCTGGGGTCCGATCGGGACCCCAGAGAAGCCTGAAGGCAGTGCCTTTAAGATGGCGTCTGTACAAGGCAGCCAGGCCACATTACAGATCCGTAGTTCTTTAGGATGTTACAAGTTCAGTGTGTTTAGAATAGGATACAGATGATACAATATGGATATATCACAGCAGGCCCAGAGGTGTGAGATGGTTATATACCACTTCTTAAGATTAGATCTCCAGGAGGGTCTGGTATCCTTATGCCATATGAGGCAGTAGAACAATAACACTACACACCACAAAGAGATGGAGCGCTCCTGTATACAAGCGACAGATGCATCTAGTCATCTTACATGATTAATAAATGAATTATTCCTCTGGCGCTTCATACTATTAGCCTAAGTGCAGTGCCATAACAATTCCAGGCTTAAACTGCAAACAATATCTTCTATATTTTCCCATTTCTAGAAAATAGGAAAAACATGGGGCCGGAGCAGATGTGCCATACTAAAACAATAATGAGGAGACACACAAAGCAAAATGGCTTATCAGCACCAAAATCTGTTTCTGAGCTGGTCTTCTGTCGCATTTATAAACATTTTATATGTTTTTATTATGTCATGAATGAAAAGGGGAGCTACTACACAGGGAAGGGCTCTAGTGTTCATCAAAAATGCACCAACTTTGCAGCCCCATTATCTGGAGCTCTTAGGCTCTTTGCAAATCCTGTACACACGCGGAGGTAGGGGTACCTTCTTGTGCATCCGGCTGTGCAAGGCAGATACAACTGCAGCATTTACAGAAAGCCGGGTGATGTCACCACCTCTCTGCCAGGAGTAGGGTTGGGAAAAGGCAAAATTCAAAGATGGCAAAGCACAGATGGGCCCCGTTAACATCCAAGAGCCCCTCTGGCTCATTTACATATTTTCGAAAATGCTTTTTTTTTGTACAAATTGAGCACATTCCTGGATATAGAAAACACAGCACAGAACTCCGCTTCATCGGTGTAAGTGCACACAGTGTTCTTTGTGCGGAGGCATGTTATAGAGAAGGAGGAGCTAAGTAGATATATTAGATTGGTATGAAAAAAAAAAAAAAAAAAAGCAAAACATGCTATTTATACATTTTTATCCTTAAAAAGTGGTTATCTGGTCATAAGCGCTATCTGTATCATTATTTGATCTCTATGAAAATCTCTATAATGATAGGTTCACTTTAAATGTATCCATCACAATATGACCTGCCAACAAAACCCGTCACCAGTTTTGGGACCCTAAACCAAATACAGGTCTGTATGGACCTGTGCTTTAGGGTCCAAAAACTGCCTTTATGAGCTCTCAGGGTGAGAGCTATGTAAACAAATTAGCATATTTTCTTACCTAGATGCGAGTCCGATAAGGCACATTGGACTCGCATGTGAAGTTTTTGCCGACGTACGCCTCCTCTCACGAGGCGGGATGAAGCTGAGAATCAGCCCCAGCTTCATTGTGCATGCGCAGGACCCACGGAGTGTACAACTCCGGTTTCATTGCCGCACCATAGCAGCTAAGTATTTTTTTTTTTTTTTACTGCCCCCATTTTAGAACTCAGAAAGGGCATTTCAGGACACTAAACCACAGGTTCAAAGGGAATCGCCCTGATAGAGTCCCTTTAAGCTGCAGTTTCGTTGCATTTTTGCCACAAGTATCACAGAATTTGAATACAATGAAGCAAAACTACACATTATCAGCTAATTTGTGTTATTGCAGCAAAAACTGAGAAAACCACAACAATTTATTAGTTAGTTTGCAACAGTAACTTACGAGTGGGTGGTCAAATGTACTTTTAGCTCTGGCAAAAAAGTGTCTCAGTAACAGTTAACACTTGTACCACAACCAATATTGTAAACTTGAATAATTATATGGAAATGCACTTTATAGAATAAACAACAGAACATCCTTTAGATCCCAATCTCATCTTTAAAGAGGACCTGTCCCCAAGAAATTCGGCACTAGGAGCTGCTTACTGGAGTAAGCTGGTCCTAGTGCCAAAACAAACGCCACAATGTTAGAATAACAGTGTTATGTGAGGTTTTCGGTAACACTATCTAACACTTCGGCGGAGTACAATGTAAACGCAGTCCGGCGTATCATGAGGGGGCGGTCCGAGGTGCTGCCTATTTCCTGGACTGCCCTGCTCACTCGCTCCATAGGCCAGGGGTGACTGCTAATCCCACCCACAATCCCGCCCCCTCATGAATACACCACACAGCTTTGAGAGCTGTGTACTCCGCCACACTGTTGGTTTCCGATAACGCTATCACTCTAACACTGCGGCGTTTGTTCTAGCACTAGGAGGTGCTTACTTTAGTAGTGCCAAATTTCTGGGTGAAAGGTTCTCTTTAAACAAAGGAGCCAAATAACGCCTTGTGTTACAAGTAATAAAAGAAAAGAGCTTTTACCATTATACTGCACCTTCACCACTACACTACTACTCTCTACAAGAGAAAATATGGGATGCACAAGAATGGTATTGAGGGATTCCAGTACACACAGATAGCATCATTTTCTCCTTTTGTAATTTTACTGTATTGTTCACTAAAACACATTACTGGCTCTTTAACCGGCATCTCAGGGAAACTAAAATATAGTAGGGCAATGATTAATAACAGACTAGAAGAAAAGTCCCAGAAACTGGAGAAAGTCTTGGAAAAGGCTGTTCACAGTCATCAGGCTCTGAAAATTTCTTCCATGAATAACGAAAGCCACAAAAATGTGCTTCTTGTCCAGAACATCACAACACGCATGTCTGCTTACCATCTATACGCTAGGCCGATTTATTTTCCACTGGGACAACATATAGTACCAATCAGATAGTCTTAAAGACAGCAAAATATTAGAAGTACAGGCAGTCCCTAGGTTATGTAAATGGGAGGTTCTAAAGTTGAATTTGTATGCAAGTCAGAACAGTTATATTTTATCATTGTAATTCCAGACAAAAAGGTTTCTTTTATTCCTGTATCAATTTGAATTTTCAAGTTTTGTAGTGTAATGGGGACAAGGATTATCAATAAAGCTTCATTACAGACACCTTACAGCTGATCATTGCAGAGGCTACAGTGGGCAGAGGAGTCTGTCTGTAAATAGCGGTTGTCTATAAGTCGGGTGTCCTTAAGTCAGGGACTGCATGTATCTTTTTATTAAAAAAAGGGGGGGGGGGTAAATAAACAGAATTAAACTGAACAAGACATAGGGGGTTATTTATCAAATGCTAGTGCTCGTGCACTGGTGTATGATAGCCCTGCCGCCCCTCTGGCGGGTTTCTGCGTCACGTTTTATTTCTACGCCAGGTCCTGATAAATGAGCCCTAGTCGAGTGTCCTTATGTCGGGGTCCACCTGTACACCTCTAATGCCACTGCATCACTTACCATTTACAGTTTGTAGAAGTCCAGCTTGACAAAACAGTTGCTGGGCTCCACCATACAAACCCTATAATGATGATCAACCACATACTACAACACAAAGCCAAAATGATGAACATGCTGCGCCTTCACACATCCAGCTGCGGTACAATGTATTTCATGATGATGGAAACTGAAAAGCTTTAAACTGCAGAGACAATGGAGTCTAGATCCTGCAGCCTATGATCCCATCTTGTGCCCAAATATCAGGATACTTGGAACAGTCTTCCCTTTTCTTTTCCAGTCCTTGGCTTGTATTGCCTCTAAAGCCTGCACTATGCATAACAAAATACACCATAATAATAAGATTTCCAATGTAAAACTGTGTGATCCATTTTTTTATTTAGCTTCCTGCGTCTCTGTGTACATACATAGACAGGTACAGTGTGATCAGAAGAACCAGGTCTACATTATAGCAAGTGATACAAGATGCTTTTGCCCTAACCTAGACTCCCTCGTGAATTCCTAGAGGTGAAGGAGTCTCTGTGATTTTTCTTCTGTCACTTCACCAGCTGTTAAAAGGCAATGTCAACATTATTATTTTCTATCTTGTATTTGCAACCTGAGAGAGATCTCCCATCTGGCAGTGGGAGGGTCAGTGTGAATCGCAGCCAAGACATGTGCATCTTGGTTATTCAGATCATTTATTTGGAAAGCCTTACATCTTCTACAAAGGTTGGATGTAACAACAAACCATTACAAACCATAGTTTTGTCCTGGCAGAATTTAATTGGGTTTTTTTTGTTTTGTTTTTTTAAACCTTGCATTGGTTCAGTCATTCAAACCAGGAAAGCTTCGAACAAAAATGTTTTAATGAAATATTATACATAAGCAGAGATAACAACACCTACAATTTATAACAGACGAGGACAAAGTTTTATTTAGAGGTCATGGGCACTAAATGTTTTGATATATTAGAGGATAACTAGAGTTCTGCTCCTTGTGTTATTCTGGACAGGAGGTCCATGTATCCACGATGCTGCTTCTAGACAGATTTTCCCTTGTGATGACAGACAGAGGTACTGAGAAGTGTATGATTCCCCCCTTCCTCCTCCTGTAGGTGCTATCATGACTCCCCAATTTCACAAGCAGCTTTCCCATCTATGCTGATCTCATACAGCTGCTGTGTATTATCCCGGAAGACTTGATGCTTTTGCCTCTTTCTACTGTTATCTTCTTCTTGATGCATTATCTAAAGGTGGCCATATACAGTACATGAACACCAACAAAATCAGCAAGGCTAGTAAAGCATCTAATGTGCATGGATGTGTTACAATTGTTTTCAGAAGACAGACTTTAACATGCTTGATCCTTTGCTCGTATTGCTGCTCTCAGATAACCATGTGGTGGCCACATTCCCCCAGACCCACTGTGACTTTCCAATCAAACCTCAAGTGTATGGTCCTCTGCTCAAATGATGCTGTAGACCTGAGAAATGCATCCATCACACAATAAAACAGGCGGAAGTGACATAAGCCCCACCAGAGGTGCTTGCCTAATACTCCGGGAACACCATGTATACTCAGCAGCAGTGGACAATTGATGTGCAGTATTATTATGTGCATTCAGATATGCAGAAGTAGCCATTATGTGATATAATTAAAAGACTGGTAAGCCAACACTAAACTAATAGATCTAACTACAAGCTACTGGGTTACGTAAAAGAAAAGGTTCTGTAGGTTTGTTCTTAAGTTGAATTTGTATGCAAGTGGGAACTGTACGTTTTGTTTTAGAATTGTAACCCCAGTCAAAATTTTTTTGGTCTCTGTGACAATTGGATTTTAAGCATGTTGTGTTGTCATAAGAACCAGGACTAGCAATAAAGCTTAATTGCAGACAAATTTGGTAACCGTTACAGCTGATCATTATAGCCTAGGGCTAAAGTACAGTAAATACAAAATCCAGAGGTCAGTTTGTAACTAGGGGTTGTCTGTAAGTCGGGTGTTCTTAAGTAGGTAACCGCCTGTACTGCAGTTCAGACACCCTCAAATATCCAGGATAAGGATACTGTAATTCAGCAGGTGTGTCTGAACAGATTTCACTTGTGACTATTTCTAAAGGCATCATCTAAGTGGTTCTTTGGTATTCACCCTTAAACATCGGATTGCATTCACTGCAGAGAGTATTTTCAGTGAGGATATTGCAGATTCTCAGTGAGGAGCTTTTTACTCTGGCATCTTCTGTGAAGAAAGGTGCATTAAACAGCTCACAGAGGGAAATGGCTGAGAACTAACTGAAAAGTTTACATTTTCTTAAAGGGCCACCACCATAGCTTATAAGCAAAGCACCCACAACCTGGAAGAAGAATGCAGCAGCCCTGCACAACATATACAATTTATGAAGTACAACAGCAGTGTAAGGAACATATGACTTTGCAGATGTATCACATATACAATAATTCATCTATAGCTCAGTAGGGATTCATCCTGTGACTTCCCCATGCCTTCACAAATCGCTTTCATCTGGATCAGGTTTAAAGGAATCTGTTTAGCGTATAGTTTGGGGACTGTCTCGTTTGATATCTCATCCACCACTGCGAGTATACTTGCAGACAATCATCATACAAGGAAAACAATGACCATAAAGTACCATTGCTGGGACACAGCAGTACAAGAACTTGATGGGACGGAAATCAGCAAATCTGTGCATAAACACATAAACACTTCCTAAACCAAGGTCAAACAATGAAAAAATGTATCAGGAAGACACGGGATGACGTGGTGAGCCCGAGCACTCAGGAAACCTCCTTCTAAATAGGCTGAGTGGTGACAAATCCACTAGAAGTCACTTCATGTAGAAGAAGAGCAGCACCATAGAATTTATTTTATTCTAGTGTGATTGGTACAAATACATAGACAGTGATAGACACAAGGGCCCTCCGAGACACATGGTGCAGGACTACAGAGCAACTACTTTGGTCAGCTGTTCGCCGCTTCTTTAAAGGGGTTTTCCCATGAAGGCAACTTAGGTCCTATCCATGGGATAGGGCCCAACTTGCTGATCAGTGGGGGTCTCAGTGCCGATACCCCCACAGATTGCGGGAACGTGACCCTCCGCCGCTACTCAGACTAATGGAGCAGACAGCCGCGCATGACCGTTCTGCTCCATTCAGCTATATGGAGGTGTCAGAGATCTTGAATTTCTGTTAGCTCCATAGAGATTAATGGAGCAAAGCGATCATGCACGTCCGTCTGCTCCATTAGTCTGAGGAGCAGCGAGCGGGGGCTGGTCGGTCTCGGCACTGAGACCCCCACTGATCAGCAAGTTAGGCCCTATGCCATGGATAGGGCCTAACCTGCCTTCATGGGAAAACCCCTTTAATCTTCAATTGGGGTGTGCTCCCCCAACAAGGTGTTAGCAGAGGCTTTAATTGTACTCCCAGGCTACTCTCCATTTGCCGTGCTTTCTGTTCACCATGGGAAACCGTATAGGACAGCTAGAGATGAGAGGAGTCTTGTTGGGAGGGGCTGAAGTAGAGGATTGCAATAAAATAGGATTTTGGGTGATGTCATTAAAAAAACATGCTGCCCTGATTCATATGAATGCCCTCTTCATTTGAATCCCGCCCACTTCAGGAAAAGCTAAATTAATTCTACAGATTGCCTCATATATCCATTAGCCCTATATCTCAGGCTAGGAAGAAGCCAGTAAAATGATACAGTATAATTGGAATTGTTGGCAAAGGCTCTCTCCAGTTGTGCCAACACTATTTTGTCAGAACTTAAAAAGTTACACTTTAAACAACCCTCCTATCCATGTAGTAACCTGGTTCTTCTAGAGCTGAAGGTAGGAATTGGTTTATGAACATGAACAACTAGGTTTAGAATTTTGCACTGCGTGTTAATCCTGTACATATTATGTATTTCAGTATATGTGGGATCTACTACTACATAGTGTGATGTCTTACTGTTTTGTAAAGAATTGCTCTGTACTATCCAAGAATGCAAATTGTTTGGTTGTTTCTACTTATTCTTGGCATAAAGTTAAAAGCAAAAAATATTAATCTGCTATTTTTAGCTTTATAAAAACGATCACTATCTGGTAAGAATCAGATTTCCCTCCGACTTAGAATGAAATCATGTGATGAAGGAGTGAAAATGCACCTGTAAACCCCCATTAAACTGACAGAGGCCCTCTGTATTATACCATACAGACACAAACTCTAAAAGACATACAGTGTGTGACGAGAGGAGCAACAGATGCAACTCAGTGGGAACCATTCAACACAGCGATCCAAGATTTCTGTTGAGAGTTCATAAGAATTGTTTTTCTTCCTCCAGAAACTGTCCCACTCTTGTAGATGCTGCAAATGTTTATACTTTGCTACATACACATTCCAGTTCAGAGAAGGCTGCAGAACATTTGCACCATTCCCTAAAATCACTTTTCTGCAGTGTGAATAATAAATGGATGTGTGAACTTGTTTCTGGTTGTATTAGATGCCGTTACATGAGGGGTTAGTATGTTAGCAGGCAGGTTTTGTCCGTATTTCTGGACATATTTAAATATATACTTCATATATACTTTTGTCCTTACTGGGCCCTGCTGTAGTATGTGTGAGCCTATTGTGTTACTATAATAATTTAAGAGCATTTGGGAGGATCAGCAAGCACTCAGTCGTGAGGTTTTTATTGTGTGTGATCTGTAGTACCTGCAGCATAAATTTACATGTTTTGCACAAGGTGAATCTGTGCCAAATCTGCAGAAATTATGCAGCAAATAAGCATAATTACTGTAGATTTGGCACAGATTTGCCTTGTGCAAAACATGTAAATTTATGCTGCAAGTACTACAGATCACACATACCATGCAAACATACCCTAAAAGAATAATCATCTTTATTGCCTATAGAAACCAATTAGAGAGCAACTTTCATTGCACATAGTGATCAGGAAAAGTGAAAGCAGCGCTGTGATTGGTTGCTATTTTCAGACAGGTTTCACCCTACCATCGAATACTCAGATGACCATACATTTGGTAGCGGCTGTGCAGGCATTGTTCTGCCAGGGATTTGGTACATGCCAGAAATAACACCTTCTCTGGTCTGATTTAGATGGTCTACCCTCAAGATAGTCCAAAAACCCTTTCATATCCCCTTCTCATTTTAGTTCCTCAAAGATCTATAACCTCCAATTATATAACTCGTCTGCGGAGAACACAACGGATACTTTCTGATCTATTTTAAGAAGGTAGTTCAGTTTTGTTGGACTGGTAGTCATACCCCACATAATTATACGTTTCAGAATGACTTTTTTTTTACGTCTGTAAAACTAGCATTACTGCGATAGAGATAGATTACATATTATACATAGCTACATTCAATAAATCCATCTACCTTTATGTACCGTGACATCTAGGTGATGCTTCTGCCTTACATGCCTTTTCTGGAATTTAAGAAATAACACTAACTGTACAAAACGCGGTATATAGGATCCAACAATGATGACGTGCCTTACACTGGCCTCAGCGGTTACATACCATACATTCTAAGAGCACCAGTGAGGCCTGTGATTGGCTGAAGAAGGATGAAACGTACCACTACAACATCGGCACTGAAGCAGCAAGGAAGAAGTTAAGTCATATTTAGTATATATAATATATGTATAGTATATAAGTAGCATTACATCATTTATACACTTTTACTCTAGTGAAGTGCAGCTATCGATCCACCAGCGCTGTATAAAGTTCAGATCAAAAGGTTGTGTTAACGCATTCAATGTTCCTAAAGGCTTCACCATAAGTAATCTACATTAAAAAAAAAACTTATTATAAAGCCCTGATTGAATGATGGTATACCCACAGTGCATGCCAGGCCACCAGCAATGGAAATGTCAAGAGATTACATAATTGATATACATCAGAAGAAAAGAATTTAGGATATCGCACAGATGACATCAGCCCTTTAGCCAAAACAAGGTCTCATTACATACCATCTAATGTCAAGACAACCTCAAAATGTGAAGAAAAAACTGCTTTTGGAACATTGGAAAGGTCATTGAAGTAAAAGAAAGTTTGACAGTCCATGTGGAAAAGTGATAATTGGGTGTTTAGAAAAACAGTGGGAAGAAGTTATCAGTTTTTCAGTGTAAAAACCACTCAAAGTTTCCGAAGCCCATGCTACTTTTCAAGAAGTGGGTAGAAGGCAGTTGGAATCCAATTGGAGCACCCAAAGATGTGACAAAATGCATTACCTCTTAATAATTTTTATGGACCCCATTCCAGTATGATTGCTAATATAGATTATATGCCAGGCTTAGTAATCAACAATCAATATCTAATAACTGGCTAGAAAACAGTGACACCTTACATGGCAGATCAGTCTTTGGACGCTCAGCAACCACAATGACATTACCGATAACAAAATTATCTTTATCGATTCATTTTTCTGACTCATCCACTAACAAAAGAGCAAAAAAAAAAGTGAAAGCAGAATACTCTACATGAATTCACACGCCAGCCTATCATCTCCTAGTGAGAATCCCCCTGATTTTAAAAAAATCCAGTTTTCAATTAGGTAATAGAGAAATACCCACAAATAATCTGGTCAACTTCCTCTCTGTGGTTTGAAGGAAACTCCAAGAGATAGCCAAGTGTTAGAAAATTCCCTGGCAGTGATTACATCATGAAGGGGTATACAAGGCACTAACAAAATATGATCCTTATAAACAAATGTAAAACCATATTCATCTACTGAAGAAACTCCCGATCCAGATCAGAAATGATGACAACACATTAACTGCATAAGTGACTGCTAGACCAATCCCTTGGCACTACATGAATGGCGATGACCAAGGAGGCCAGCGATTGGCTAGGTGGTCACATGAACAAGGGACTTGTTGTCATCACTTACATTCAGAGAGGAAACAAGCCCTTCATGCATGTGGAAAATCCGTTTATTTATTTATTTTACATCTACAAAGATGTATGCTCAAATAAATAAAGGGAACACTTTATAGCTACAAGTGAACCAAACTTCTGTGAAACGAACTGTCCAGTTAGGAAGTAACACTGATAGACAATTTCACAGGAAACTAGCAAAACACAAGCAGTGGTTCTGCAGATGGGGACCACAGTACCAATGCTTTTTGGCCGATGTTTTGGTTACTTTTGAATGATGGTGCTGCTTTCACTCATCTGCGAGGGCCCACAGCCCAACACCGTGCAGGACACTTGGCATTTGCCAGAGAAGAACAGGATTGGCAAGTTCACCACTGATGCCCTGTCCTCTTCACAGATGAAAACAGCTTCACACTGAGTACATGTGACAGACGTGACAGTGTCTGGAGACAACATGTAGAGTGATCAGTGGGTCAGTAATGGTGTTGGGTGGCATTTCTTTGGAGGGCTGCACAGCCCTCCATGTGCTCACCAAGGTAGACTGACTGCCATTAGATGCTGGGATGAGATCCTCAGACCTCTTGTGAGACCATATGCTGGTGCAGTTGGCCCTGGGTTCTTCCTAATGCAGGACAATGCTAGACCTCATGTGGGTGGAGTGTGTCAGCAGTTCCTGCAAGATAAAGGTGTTGAATCTATAGAGTGACCCGCTCACTCCCCAGACCCAAATCCGATTGAGCGCATCAGGTCTCTCCCCAACCACCAACGTCATATTGTACCACAGACAGTCCAGGATTTGGCAGATGCTTTAGTCCAGGTCTGGGAGGAAATCCCTCAGGAGACCATCCGCAACCTCTTCAGGAGCATGCCGAGGTGTTGTAGGGAGGTCATACAGGCACATGGAGGTCACACACAATACTGAGCCTCAGTTTATCTTGTTTTAAAGGAAACCTACCACTTGGGATAGGGCTTATAAGCTGGACATGCCGTGCACCAGCTCAGGGTGAGCTGGTGCCGGCGCTCATCTCCGTTATGTTTTTAAGTAGTTTTAAAGTGTTTTAACAGTTTATTAATGTTTACATCCTTACTAGCTTTCCCGCACTGGGGTCCACGCTCGGTGCACCATGCACGCTACCACTTCCTACTACCTACCTATTCAGATGCACGCACGGTTGCGCGCATGGTGCGCCGAGCGCGGACCCCGGTGCGGGAAAGCCAGTAAGGATATAAACATTAATAAACTGTTAAAACACTTTAAAACTACTTAAAAACATAACGGAGATAAGCACCGGCACCAGCTCACCCTGAGCTGGTGCACGGCATGTCCAGCTTATAAGCCCTACCCCAAGTGGTAGGTTTCCTTTAAGGACATTAGCTCAAAGTTGGATCAGTCTGTAGTGTGTTTTTCCACTTTAATTTTGATTTCCGTGGATGATTTTTTGTGATTTTGTTGTCAGCACATTCAACTTTGTACAGAACAAAATATTCAATGAGAATATTTCATTCAGTCAGATCAAGGATGTGTTATTGGAGTGTCCACTTTATTTTTTAAGCAGTGTATTTAACCATCTTCCCTCACATGTGGAAAGGATCTCCAGAACAATTATAGCAATGAGGAAACCTCGAGTCTCAATAGTGCCCACAATGAATCATCCCTTAAAGAGATAGGGATCAAATACATGGATAGGTTCCAATACATGGTAATATTCAGTAATCTTAGAAGACATGCTTTTCAGTGGAGCAGCAGGGAAGGAGCAGTCAGTGTAATCTCTAGGTAGATAATCCTTAGGACAATGGTAGTTGGTTGAGTTGGAGTCTTACACTACAAACCAGTTCTGTCTCAACCACACAGATTAAATCTAGCATGTCGCCCCCATCCTATTGTAATCTGATCAGGAGTGCCATGAAGCACCCAGTCCCAGACATTCAATGTCATGGACCCCTTTTCATATGCATCATAGCAGATACTCCAGGAATACCACCTACTGAGACGCTGCAATGATGTTTGTAACAGGTTAAACAATGTATGGGGAGAGTATTTCCTGTGTTTTAGATGGTCATTTCTATAGTTCATTACCCATTGTTCAGTAGTCTTTCCGCCAGTGAATGCGCTTTACTCCCTCCCACCGAATCATATCCTTGTTGGGGACTTCTGAAGAATATAGTATCTGATGTAGTATCTGTTTACAGCCATGTATCACATAGTTTCAACTCATTAAAAAAGCAATATAAATTAAGTTGACAGCTATTGAATGTAAATTGACAAACAACTATGCCCACTGATTCCAGAATAGTATGTGCAGCTGCCAGAGCCCCCTGGCGCCACCCGTCTCCAGGAGGACATGGTATTGGTCATGATAAATCCAATCTCTTTGCTGAGAAGACTCAGGAAAACACAGATGCTGTCACTCAACCAGGACCAAAAATTACAAAATCAGAAAAGATCATTTAACTTGTTATCTACCAGGTAGTTTGTGACATGGGAAGTGAATACAGGTGACACTCTACTTAAGTGTGAATATTTCTTTATTGCATACTGACCAATAGATCAGAGGACATAGTCTAGGAAATACAGTCCATATGTTAACTCCTAATGATAAATCTGCCCCAATGTATGGCTAGCATATAAGGATCTGCGTACTGTAGAAGCCACTCACCTTCTGAGCTATGATCTGAGACAGTAACCATCACATGAGTGTATAATGTGATGTGTGCATATGGTATGTGAGCATTATATAATAAATCTGCATCTCATGCCAGGAACAGGCCTACTAGACAAGAAAATTGAATACTATATTGATTACGATCACATATATTGCCTATTGCTGTCTGCCGGTGACAATGTGACAAGGAATCGCACTTAATGCTGAACATTCAACCATCCACAATGGTCCTAGATTACAGTTCATCAAAAATAACTATCACTTATGATTTGTAAAGCACTATGGAATTTAATGTCGCTGTATAAAAATTAATAATAATAATATTATCACTGCGCGTTTCCTTCTGTTTTGATTGGGTCCTACATTACAAGTTTAGTCTTACAAACTCAGTCCATGCTGAATTCAGCATATCAGTTAAGTTTAGGTCTCGGGGATCTGAAGCGTAAACATAAGTACATTGGACCAAAAAGAAAAAAAAAACTGAGCAAAAATCAATCAAAAGTTGTTTACCGAAAAAAATGATGTATGAAAGCAGAGCATCATTTTACATGAAACCAATTAACCGTCAGTCACTAAGCAGTTAATTATGGAATCCTAATCTCTGCCATCTCTGGAAAGATTAAGATGGACAATCTGGGATAATCTCTGATGGCCTCATGTCAGCCACCCCCCATGCACTGCCTGTCTAATCTATCTATATTAGAAGCAGACAGCCTTAGCGTCTACCATTACATAGCACTCGTCCTCAGGTAAAGAACTGACATTTGTTCTCCGTTGGTCTGGAGATGATGCGTCTCCTGTTCCATAAGAAGTAGCTGTCTATTGGAGCGGCCTTGTAACACGCCTCCTCCATAGAGTTATGCACAAATTCCTCAAATCCCAAAAGAGACTTCAGCCGAGCAAGGGAAAAAAGTTCTCCACTGAAGAGAAGAAAAAAAAAAAGGAAAAAGACAGCAGTGACGGAGATCTCCAGACCTAAACAAATAGGCAGTATATAATGAGCCCTAGTGTCACCACAGGCCAGATCCATAGTGGGAGACAAAAACGTAACCAAAACCAGAGGCGAAAACTCCAGACAGACCCGACGCAGAAACACGAGCCAGACGGCCAACAAGAGGGAAATGGGAGCACAAGAGCCAAGACATAGCACAACCAGACGGACATATAATAAACTTCACATAGTACATCCAAGGCTGGGGATAGAGAACCTCTTACCGGCGGAACAGTCACCGGGCAGACGTCTAATTCTGCTTAATGCCCGCAGGCAAGAAAAAAACTGTCCCGGTACTGGCTAAAATAGTTCAGTGAAAAAATGTTTCTGTATGACCTTCAAAGCCTTAAGTATAGCCACCCAAATGCCAAATGTGGATATAGCCACACCTAGGTAACAGTGCACTGTCCTCAAACCAACACTGGCCAGCTCCTGCTCCAGGTACCATCACATCAAATCTGGATATCAGCGCCCATTTGGCACCAGGTCTCAAGTTCAAAGGGCCCTGGCACCAGATTTCATGGTCCAGTTAACAAGATCTATTACGCCCTCACCCCGTGTACCCCCATCCAGTCTGTCCAGAAAATTGTACAGTCCATTTAGTCAGCACTTGCCCCGGATATCATCATCCAGAACGCCTTCACTTTGGACATCTCTCCAGAGATGGCTTCACCTTGGGTAACACTGGATGTCAATGGCTCTCATCCTGCTATCCCCACCCTGTCAGCCATTACCGTGCCATTCAGTTGGCCCTGACCACTAGGCATCACCATCCATTCAATACTGGGTATTGCCCCTTCCTGGTACAGCTATCCCTCACCACAGACATCACCACCTAGCTCAAGCATAACCCTCCAATAAGCCCCTACTTCAGGTCCAGGCTGCCCCTTCCACGGGCATCACCGCCCAGGCTGCCCCTTCCACGGGCATCACCGCCCAGGCTGCCCCTTCCACGGGCATCACCGCCCAGGCTGCCCCTTCCACGGGCATCACCGCCCAGGCTGCCCCTTCCTCGGGCATCACCGTCCAGTCTGCCCCTTCCTCGGGCATCACCGCCCAGTCTGCCCCTTCCTCGGGCATCACCGCCCAGTCTGCCCCTTCCTCGGGCATCACCGCCCAGTCTGCCCCGGCCCAAAGTGTCAAACAGAAGCCAGCCATTAAGGACCATTAAATAGTTGAGGATTACCAGTCCTGCCAACCAGTCAGTCCTGGCACCGGACACCCACATGCAGTATGGAGCAGCTTGTAGATACAGGTCACAGTGTGGTACCCCTGGGGTACAAGCTCCCTGTACCCCGGTGCCGGGGAATCTCTGAGGCCAGGAGCGGCCGCTCACTGTGGGCACGGTCCCGCAAACTCCCCTCCTCAGGCTCTCCGCTCCGGCCATCACCGGGCACATCACCAGCACAAGAAAGTAACTTCACAACTCACCAAGACCAGCGCGAACCTCTCCTCCAGCTCCCCCGGGTCCGGCATCGGAACTTTCAGAGGTAATAAGGGGGTACCCGGGGCTCCCCCCGCACTCTCCGCGTTCCCCATGTTTGGGAGCCCGGTACACTGCACCCCACAAGCCGGGTGTCCCCCGCTACACCGACACAAAGTCCCCGGGACCCATCCTTTGTACTAGAGAGTCCCGCCTCGCAGCCCACACTATGCTCAGCTCCATTCACCCCAGCCGCACACTCCAAGCCACGCCCCTCATCCCTGGCCCCATTGGTACACTGCCTGATACACTCTCCCCTCATTGGAGCAGAGGTTGCCTGTGGAATTCCAGTCACACAGCGCCCTCTACTGGTGTCGTATGGCGGGAACATGCAACAGTTGTGTCAATGTAACTTTTTTACCGTGTACCGTGTGTCACGTGTTGTCTGTCCCGGTTCTATGTATTCTCTATAGTGACGTCATCGCAGGAATCATCTTGTTGTGACATCATCCACCAATCAGGACGAAAATAGTTCCACTCTCCCAGGTGTCCCCTTCCCCCACCTCTAATGATCCCAACAGCTGCTAGGACCTTCACAAACTGGAAAACTGCTTCAAGGTGCAGTGCTGTGTGTAAAGTTGTAGTCATGGTTGGGAAGTAATGCATTATGGGTAGGGTCCACAACCCTAGAACTACTAGTCCAATGCAAAATAAAAGAGAAGACACACAAAATAATGTATCATTGCAGTTATGTCGGTCTCAAAATTGTCACATTTCTACACTTTTCATTTAAAAAGAACCCTTCATGGTGTCTTCCCACGTGGTGTTTTTCTTGCGTTTTTAAACGCATCCAAAATGAAAGTGGGAGGGGGTTTGACCAGAACGCATATGCGTTTGCAATGAAGCGCATGCGTTTCAGACAAACCCCCCCTCCCACTTGCGATTTTGGATGCCACATGGGAAGGCACCCTGAGGGCGCGCGTTCACACGTTGCGTTTTGGTCGCGTTTTCATTTAGTTTGAAATGCATTACAACAGCTGATGAGAGGTAATTTGCCTAATTACATTACCGTTTACGTTTGTTAACACAATGTTAACGCATGTGTTAACCCGTTATTAACGCATGCGGTCACACGTGGTGTTTTAAACCCGTTTTTGGTCGGTTTTTAAGAAGTCCATTAAAAAGCTCATACGTTTTTCAAAAATAAACGCATCTTAAACGCATCCGTTTTTTGACAGGTTTTACCAATTATCTTATTTAAAACTGGTCATTAACGGATGCGTTTTCAAAAAGGCATGCGTTTTTTGACGGACTGCTTTTTTAAAAACGGAACAAAATGGGTTTAAAACGCCATGTGTGGCATCACCCTTGCAGCGCGTTCACACGTTCCGCTAGCGTCGCTAGCGTTTCTCTGGAAACGCATATGCAATTGGCCCGAGCCCTGCCCCCTGTGCGCTAGTGCCACGTTATGAACACGTTATGAATTTAAAAAACACCCCCATATCTTTGAGGGTGCGGTCACACGTACCACTTACACTGCCAAATCACATATGCTTTTCTATTGAAAACTCATTGGGGCAAATTTACTTACCTGCTCCTGTTGCAATCCCCGATTCGGACGGTCCGACGAGGATGAAGTCCGGCGCGATTCATGAAGATTGTGCGCTCGAGTTCCTGCATCCGTCGCTTCCCCGCCGAGGTCCGCCAGAGTTCACCTTCTTCTTCCCGGTGCTTGTAAGTGCGTGTCTTGCAACATAATTCTAAATGTTAAATCTTGCGCGTTGTCCGAAGTCGTCGGGTTGTCCGAAGGCCACGCCCCTCGATTTCTATCGCGTGCAAGCCAGCACCGATGTGCCAAAATCCGATCGTGTGCGCCGAAATCCCCTGTTAAATGCGGCGCAACGAAAATGCGCTCAGCGGACCCTCAGTAAATGAGCCCCATTGTCTTAATGCAAGACAACGGGTTCTGGTTACTGATCACATGCACTCCCATAGAAACGCATATGAATTGGGCCAAGGCCCAACCCGGAACATTAGCGCTGCTTTTGTAAACACAGCGCTGGCAGTACATGTGACCGCACCCTCATACTTACCTTCCCTCCTGAGCTCCATGCACCGGTGCTCTATTGCGAGTGAAGTTGGAGGTCGATCTGGCCAGATCTTACGTCACCAGAGCGCTATAAATGAATAATCGTCCAGTTCCTACCTGATCCCACCCATTAAGATTGCAACGGGCGGGACCAAGTGGGACTCAACAAGTGAGGGGAGTGATTATTAAATGATAAGCCGGTAGAGACAAGAGGCACTCATGTGACATAAAAAAAACTCGTTGCCATCAAAATCTGGAGTATAATAAAAGCAGTTCCTAGCAAATGAAGTCATAACGTGTTAGTAAGACTAGTCTTCCATCAGTCAATCTGATGGAAGATGTCCTTTGAGACAACTTACTCCAGACTTTTCAAAAAGTCCCAAATTTAGGAGCAAATCCACTCCAGTTCAGTCCTGGCATAGGAAAACATTAGGCTGCATTCACACATGGCGTCAATGTATATGGTGTGAAACGCATCAGAACAACTGAAGAGAGGAGATTTGCCTAATTACTGCCAACATTGCATTTACAAAACACGTGTTTGTTAACGCTATGTTAACACATGCATAAATGCAATGTTGACAGTAATATAATCAATGAATTCCTCTGGACGGGCATGTAAATGTGCCGCTTTGTATTCAATGGGGCAGATTTATCATTTGGCAGGATCTTGGGCCTTTTTCACACTTTAATTGCAGCGCAAACTGCAAAAAGCACTAAGCACTAACACGCCCCTTTTTCTGCCTTGTTGCACACAGTCCAGCCACAACACTAAACTTGCACAGACACATATATAAATACATGTGGACGCAGTTTGCACATTCTTTTCAGTGCAAAGTCAGACAGAAAACTGGCGCAAACACTTGTGGGCTAATGGGTTAGAGTGCAATCTGCACATCAAAAACATATGAAGAACGTGTGTGGTAAAAACGCAACTATGAGAGGGGCTGAGGCTACGTGCACATGGAAATTCCATTGCGTTTGAAAATGCAACACACAGACTTAAAGGGGTATTCCCATCTGGACATTCACATTTAATTGAATTCATTTGCCACATGTAAACATTTCTTCAATTGGATGTTATTAAAAAAAAATGTTCATGTGTTAAGATAATTTCTCATAAATGTAGTCATGTTGTCCCTTAGAAACCAGATGGCTTCCTCGGATACGACCACCCCGCACTCTGGCAGCAGTGGCCAGACATGTACTATTCAGTACTGCCTGACCACCTGGATTCAGCATTTATTACCACAGGACGGCTATGGGACATGTAGTAACTCCTGGACATTTCATATACAAAAACCTTTTGTTTCTTTAGGCAATCCCTCCAGCAGAGGTGGACGTATCCAAGGACATATTCTTGACTCTAAGGGAAGAAAAGGGAAGAAATCATCTTCACCCAGGTAAATTTTTTTAAAATAACATCTAATTGAAGAAATGTATATATATGGCAGATTAATCAAACTGAATGTTAATGCCCAGACGAGAATACCCCTTTAATCTTACTTCCGTAGATGATCACAGGCAGGGGCGGACTGGCCATTGTGCCCACCGGGAATTTTCCCGGTGGGCCGGTCGGTCCTGGGCCGAGAATGTACAAGAATCCTGGGCCGAGTATGTACAAGAATATAACTATTATAGTAGTTATATTCTTGTACATAGGGGGCAGTATTATAGTAGTTATATTCCAGTATTATAGTAGTTATATTCCTGTACATAGGGGGCAGTATTATAGTAGTTATATTCTTGTACATAGGGGGGAGTATTATAGTAGTTATATTCTTGTACATAGGGGGCAGTGGTAGGTGGTCACCCCGGGATACTTAAGGCAGGGCCCTTCAACATGCAGGCACTTACCCCTGAGGAAGTCGCAGGACTGCGACGGAACGGTTGGGGTACCTCCAGCCACAAGTAACACTTTGACCATATCTTCCCACTATTTCACCCTGTGACCTTCCTTGACCTGCATATCCAGGATGTTGTCTATATCCATGGGTTAACCCTAGTACTTGTTAGTTTTCCATCTTTAGGGATCTTTGTTGACCGATACAGGGACTACTGCAGGAGTCCTTTTATCTATTCATGCAGGATATTTATGCATTGGTTATTTTGATTTGATTTGTGGGAATTGAATGTGTATCCTTTAAATATTTGTGGCTGAATGTGGATCGACTTATATTGTCTTGGTCCACTTGTTGTTCTCTTATGTGTGTTCTCACACTTTTTAATTGTTTTTAAGGTGTTTTTTGAAGCATGGTATTTGTTAAAAGAAAAAACTTTTCAATAAATAAAATTTAATGTACTTTATGCCTATGCATACTAGCTTTGCTTCTTTGTTGCATATCATATTTTAGTGTGCCGGTGATCCTGTGACTATTTGGTTACTACACTCTTGTCTACTTATTAAGTACATAGGAAAAGGGGATGCCATTATATTTCTAGGATCTTGCAATAGCAATTTTAGCTGCTAAGAGGATATATTGTATCTGTTGACGTGTGGTTTTACGGATTTCTGTTATTTGACCATTCAGAAGAGCAGTTACTAGGTTGACAGTCCGTCAAATGGCGGAACAGGTCCCAGATTGCCCTCCAGAATCTCGCTAATACCGTGCGATCCCCCTGACTAATAGTTTATGTTTCCCAATGTAGTATTGTATCTTCTTCCTCAGAGAAACGGGTTTGTCATTGTCTTTGACATTTAGTAGTCATTTTTTGTGATTCTTTGTAATTCGTTGATTTAATAGTGATTCGTTGAGCCGCCTTGTAAATGTCGGCTTGCCGCCCCCTAAGGTGTAATGTTGGAGCATGAGAGGGTCATGGTTGGACCAGGGGGTTGCTAGTATTTTTACTAGCCACCGGTATAATTTGTGATGAGAGAAAAATATGGTCAATTCTAGTGTGAACTTTATGAGCTATGGAGTAATACGTGTAGTCTCAGGTGGTTGGGTTGAGTTCTCTTCAAGTCCTAGGCTACCGGGGAGGGGGGGTTCACTTTTATTTCTTGGGTCAGAAGATTTGTCACAGGAGGCATCAAGCGCCAGGTAGGAGTCTCCTGCCATTACTATCGACCCACAGTACAAGTGGGCAGAGAGTTCTCCACACTTACCTGGTTCGTATTGGGAGCGTAAAAATTTATGAAGGTGATGGGTGAATCATGGATGGTACCTTTATAGCAATAAGTCCTGTGGGCATGGAAAGGTGTTGATTTGGAAAACCAAACACCTACTCCTCGATGTTTCGTAAGTGCAGACGCAAGATGACTCTGAGGAAACGGTCCATGAAAGAACTTTGGCTGTGAAGACAAAGAGAAATGAGTCTCCTAAATAAATATCGATTTGTAGTTTGCAAAGGCTTTCCGCCATTTAATCGGTGAGTTGCACATTGTGGGACACAAATATATATGGGGGATCC
The DNA here is from genome assembly GCA_019512145.1 of Engystomops pustulosus. NCBI lineage: Eukaryota > Metazoa > Chordata > Amphibia > Anura > Leptodactylidae > Engystomops > Engystomops pustulosus. The sequence continues at coordinate 47,861,521 of CM033642.1, read as the reverse complement.
TCTTTAGACCCAGCCATGATTTACAATGGGAGTACTATCATACCAGGGGACCCAAGCATGGGCCAGGGCAGCCACACCTGTGACACAGAAGGGTGAGGAAGGGCAAAGGATGGGAAACCAATGACAAGACACAGACCCATGAGGGAAGGGACACGGGAAAGACAAGTGGTAAAACCAAAGTAACAGTAACAACCTCGTAACAAATATGAACCATTTCCAGGGGTCTCAAATTCTCATTAAATGAGAACTATAGAGACGCAGACCCCAAGCAAGACCAAACTGTAATTATACATTTCTAAGCTGGTATTTCTTTTGATGTGCGTAACCCATGCGCTCCACTTTCGGTTATCATAGAATTCTTTTTTTCTGTTGGTTTTATGCCCTCTCGTCCCATCGTTGAGGGTGCGGGGATGTCTAAATTTTTTTTTTCTCTCCCCCTTCCTAAAGGTCCAGAGAGTTGTTCTTCTTCTGGGAATGTTGAGAATGAATGCTGCTTATTTTTATGATGGAACAGCATCTATATGTAAGAACCATCTATATGTAATGGCGCTTTGCTGCAGGAGCTGTATAAGTGATCGCAGGGCCCAGCATTTTTTGATCGTAGAGGCAATATCAGGAAAAATCTGTATGTCACAGTCCATAAAGTGAATCTTAGGTTGCTTCCCAGCTGCTTCCATTACTCCTTCTGTGATTGAGTAATAGCGGGGTTTCACAATGATGTCCCTCGGCAGGCCATCCGATCTGACTGTCAATAGGGCTCTATGAGCCCGGTTAATTTCTAAATGAGACCCAGAAGCATCTGCTATTAAGTGCTGTTTCAGCTTCCTAGCTATATTGTGGGTATCAGTATGAATCAATGGCAGGGCTCTCGATGTCCGCCAATGCTGTGTCTAGATGTCCTTGTAATTCTGCCTTGTGGCAGGAATTCTGATTCACTTTCTTTACTGTGTTGTCAAGCTTTGATTCAATAGCAGCTATATTGTCTAGTGCCTAACTTGGTGAGCACCTAATCTCCTCCATGCAGTCCTGAAGAGACCATGCTGCCTGGAGTAGTCGACCCCAATGAGGGTCTTAGGGTATCTAATGGTGGAGAAGTGCAGGTACCTGAATTGGCGGGTTGGAAGATCTCTGGGAGATCCTGGGAGGGTGCTGTCCACTCACTTGTGTGGCCGCGAGCCCAAGTCCCAGAAGATGGTGGCTCGCCATGCAGTCCCGGCTGTAAGAGTTGAGCATTTATGTACACTCTGCCCATCTTGACAAAAATAAAAACACGAAATTCCGAAATTATCAAACAAGAAAAGTATTCAGACCCTTTGCTGTTCATTTTCTTCTTTTCCTCCTTCATTGGAGTGTTTAATTACACAATTTGGACTTGATTAGGAAGACCTCATGGTGCATATCAGAGCACAAGGGCTTCATGAGTGTCAGGATTCAGGAGGAGTGGATCCTCTGGATCACCGAAGGAGGTGGTACTAACCAACACCTGGGACCGGAGTCTAAGTGGCACCTGGTCTTCACCGGGATGGTCTTGCTGTGGCGGGCTACCACGAGGTCGTTCCACAGGTGCGACTAGCCTGTGGTGGCAGCCGAGGTCGAGGTACCTTAGCAGAAGACAGTCTCTTGGTCAGGTTCAGGGCAAGCGGCAGAGATACTAATAATAATATCTTTATTTATATAGTGCACACAGATTACGCAGCGCTGCACAAAGCATGTCAAATTGGTCCCTGTCCCCATGGGGCTCACAATCTAAACAACCTACCGGTATGTTTTGCAGTGTGGGAGGAAACCAAAGTACCCGGAGGAAACCCACACAAACACGGAGAGAACATACAAACTCTTTGCAGATGTTGACCTGGGTGGGACTCGAACCCAGGACTACTGTGCTGCAAGGCAGAAGTGCCTCCCACTCAGCCACCCTGCTGCCCTTGCAAGGTCAAGTCCAATCCGGGGTCAGCAACGGGAGGTCCAGGCAGATGGGAACGGGAACACATGCACACGGTACACAGGAACGCAGGAACACAGGAATGCAGGAACGCAGGACATGGGAACTCAGGAGCAGGAACACGGGAATACAGGAGCAGGAACACACAGGAACACAGGAGCAGGAACACACAGGAATGCAGGAATATCACTGGGGAGCTTTTTCTCAGGCGTAGGCACAAAGATCTGGCAGGGTTAGCAGGAAGAGGCAGGCTTAAATAGATTACCTGAAAATGGCCAGGCACGCGCACGCCCTAGAAATTGGGAACGCATGCACGGCTGGCGATGAGAGAGGGGCACAGATCTGGCCAAGGTTACAAAAGAATTTCTACAGCACTCAAGGTCCCTAAAGTGCTAAATGAAAGAAGTTTGGGACAACCACAACTCTTCCTCGACCTGGCTGTCCAGCCAAACTTAGCAATCAACAGAGAAGAGCCTTAATAAGAGAGGTAAAGAAAACCCTCAAGATCACTGTGTCTGAGCTCCAGAGATGCACTCTGGAGATGGGAGAAAGTTCCTACTGGCCTAACCGGAGATCTGACCTAAACCCACTGACCATCTCTTGAGAGACTTGAAAATGACTGTCCACCAACGTTCACCAATCAACCTGAGAGAACCGGAGAGGATCTGCAAGGAATAATGGCAAATATCCCCAAATCCAGGTGTGAAAAATCTCACTAAGATGAGATCAAACTAACTAAGATGGTTGTTTTGTATCACAAATATCTGGATCACGGGTGGTTTAAGAACACTTGTTGTTCTAGGGCAGTCAAATTGTACATTGTACACCTTTAGCAGAGAAAGTAAAAGGTTAATGCTTCATGCAGCAGCCGTGCCGAGTGGTCACTCACATCACCAGCCTTGTTGGTCCAATTTCTCCTTCCACTTCTCAAATGGACACAGCCAAATACAGAATCATCTTTAAATCTAAATTGGAACATAACAGCTCAGCCCTTTCCAAAGATTAAAACAATAGTGTGAAATTATGTTGAACCCCTGGGTTTTATGGAAATTAGTTAGGGGTTTCCCAGAAGACAATAATAGCAAGATCTGTCACCTTTAAGTAGCCACAAGGGTATTCCATAGGTTTCCCAGTAGAGAACTTTTTTTCAGGAGCTCCCCCCATGGTAAAGAGTTTGTCAATTACCACTTCAGGGAATTTCCACAATGACTGTTATTAGATTCTTCTTCTTATTATGTATTTATTCTCTATGCCCACAGCATTTTCTGTTTTGATGTCTAATAATGCTCCTCTATAAGGCATTACATGCTCTAAATATCTTCTGGTAATATCACCAAGAGAATGAGGACTGGAAGTAGATCTTATCTCACTAATTACCATATCTAGAATTCATGCCTAAAACAGCACATCCTCTACCCATGCAGAGGAATCTAAGGAGGCATAGGAGCATGGCGAGCCTTCTTCACTTATATGTAAACTTTAATCCTAGACTGTGGCAACTTTCTCTCATAAAGAGGTTTTCCAGCTTTTAGATATTGATCACCTATCAATAAGATAGGTGATCAATATCATACCGGTAAGTACTACACTTCTTAACTTGAGAAAACTAAAAGAGGATAACTATATTCACAGGCAACAAAGTACTGTCTGAAGTCTGCTCATGTGCTAATCACAGAAGCCTAGGAAAACAATGTTTGTGCGAGAAGTAGAAGTTGTGAGATACTACGCACGCCACTGAAAATATTGTCCCAAGCCACGTCCTGTACCCCACACTTATTTCCACCACTTATGTGCCTGCACTGCACAACCATACATAGTATAATGCATAATAAGGAATGGGTTCCCCACATAACATGGGATTTTAAGGAGCATGAATTAAAAGGCTTAGATAAAGAAGAGTCTGAAAAACTAATCTTAGTACAGGCAATCCCGGCTTAAGAACACCCGACTTACTGACGACCCAGTTATAGACTGACCCCTCTGCCCACTGTGACCTCTGGTGAAGCTCTCTGGATGCTTCACTTTAGTTCCAGGCTGCATTGATCAGTTGCAAGGTGTCTGTAATAAAATTTTATTGGTAATCCTTGTACCCATCACAGCGCAACATTTTAAAAAATCCAAGGACATAAAAAAGTTTGGGACCGTTCTATGGGGGGACATTTACTTACCCGTCCGGAGGAGTTCGCTGAAAGTGGATTGTCCGACCATAATGCACTGTGCCGCAATTCACTAAGACCATGCGCTCGATATCCTGCATGTGTCACTTCCCCCCTTAGGTCCGACAGAGTTCACCTTCTTCTTCCTGGTGCATGTAAGTGCTTGATCTTGCGACACAATTTTAAAGTTAAATCCTGCGCTCAGTCCGAATCCGTTGGATTGTCCGACGGTCCACCCCCCCCCCCCCCTTTTTTTGCCCTAAAAACCCAGCGCAGTTGCCCCAGTATCCGATCGCGTGAGACACAGTCCCCTGCTGCAATCCCTGAAAATGTTGGAAAATCCGACTAAAGTGCGGCCTTGGACCCTTAGTAAATAAGCTCCGATGTCTTTGGAGCTTGATGAAAAAACCTTTATGAGACTTTTTTTACACCAAAGAAAACCAATGATACATCTCTCCCAAAGAACCTATTTTGTACATAACCCAGGGACTTCCTCTGTTAACTTGGTAGGAAACTATAATTTGCTAACATGTTTGCCCGATAACCCCTTTATATAATACAACTTAACCCCTTAACACCGAAGCCCTTTTTTCATTTTTGCGTTTCCATTTTTTACTCCTCACCTTCAAACATCCATAACTTTTTTATATTTCCATGTAAAGAGCTGTATGAGGGCTTGTTTTTTCTGCATAACAAATTGCACTTCACAGTGATGGTATTTAATATTCCATGCCATATACCTGGAAGCGGGAAAAAAATTTAATAGATGAGACATTTTGGGACCCGGCGATACCTAACATGTTTAGGATTTTTTCTGCTTATTTAAATTTATATGACTTCTAGGGATTTGAATTTTTTTTTAATATCATGTTTTATTAAATTTTTTGTATTTTTTTTTACTATTTTTCAGAACCCCCCCCCCCCTTGGGTGCTTTAACCCTAGGTTATCTGATTGATCCTACCATATACTGCCATACTACAGCCTTTCTGGCTTATTAGCATAATTTTAAAAGTTGATTTTAGAAGAAAGGAGCCCATGGATAACACATATAAGAAGATAATCACATCATTGCCCCTATCCCTACATGCCTTTACATGCCTTTAAACTCAAAGTATCAGGTCTTAAGTCTGTATGCAAATGACCTGAGATGGGTCCAATGAATCATTCTCATATTCAGCAGTCCAGCTTATTCATGAGTGGGAGGCACAGCCACACCCCCCAGTGCTTGACTGACAGCATTTATAATCATGTGGCACTCCTCGTGCTGGCTCTCCCTGCGGCCTGTGTGTGTATGAGATACTCCGATACACATGACTGACACTCTGTATAATGATGTGACACTCCTGGTGCTGGCTCCTCTATGTGCTTCCTGGTGCTGGCGGTCCCTGTAGTCTCTGTGTGTATGAGATACTCCTATACACATGACTGACAGCCTGTATAATGATGTGACACTCCTGGTGCTGGCTCCTCCATGTGCTTCCTGGTGCTGGCGGCCCCTGTAGACTGTGTGTGTATGAGATACTCCTATACACATAACTATCAGCCTGTATAATGATGTGACACTTCTGATGCTGGTTCCTCTATGTCATGGATCCCCAAACTACTGTTTCTATCCAGCCCCTGACGCTTGGAGTGACAGCGTCAGGCCCCCATGGCCTACAGCAGTTGGGTTGCGGCCTTCGGCGGTCGCGCAGGGGCCTCTGTCCGTCCGGACAGGAAGCTCCTGCCCATCACTGTGCAGTGCTCGATGCAGCCGGAAAGGGCCGCTCGAGCACTTTTATTGCAGGTGGAGCGATGTGGCCAGAAGACAACCCCGGCACACATAGCTCTTGGAACCTGCATGCTCGGCCAAGTGATGACGTCATCACACGGCCGCGCACCCTTTCCTGTCCGGCAGCAGCCAGAAGAAAGAAGACGCGGGAGCCACTGCCAGGGTTGAGTACAGGGTTTTTATTTTTAAACAGCAGTAAAAAGATTGTGGCGGTCAGGGGCCCTAATATATGAAACAATTAATTATGGGGGAAAGCATAGAAAATAGTTAATGGTGGAGGGGCAGCATAGAAAATAATGTTGAGGGCAGCATAGGAAATAATGGTGGAGGGGCAGCATAGAAAAGAATTAATTATGAGGGACAGCATAGGAAATAATAAATTATGAGGGGCAGCATATGAAATAATTAATGGTGGAGGAAAAGCATATGAAATAATTAATGGTGGAAAGCATAGGAAATAATAAATTATGAGGGGCAGTCTAGTAATTAATGGAGGAGCAGCATGTTCAATAATTAATGGAGAGGGGTACCTGTATATTTAATAATTAATTAAATGGCATATATAAAATTGTCCACAACGGGGTGCAGTATATTAAATAATTAATTTAGGGGGGGGGGGCAATGTATTATTTTTAAACTTTAGTCCGGCCCTCCAACAGCCTGAGAGGGACAGTGAACGTCTCCCTATGTAAAAAGTTTGGGGACCCCTGCTCTATGTGCTTCCTGGATCTGGAGGCCACGTCCACTACAACCTATGTGTGTATGAGAGGCTCCTATCCACATGACTGACAGCCTCTATAATGATGTGACACTCCTGGTGCTGGCTCCTCTATGTGCTCCCAGGTCCTGGCGGCCAAGCCCCCTGCAGCCTGTGTGTAAGCCTGTGCTTATGAGATACTCCTATACACATTGCTGACAGCCTGTATAAAGATGTGACACTCCTGGTGCTCGCTCCACTATGCGCTTCCTGATGCTGGAGGCCACATCCCCTGCAGCCTGTGTGTATGAGATACTCCTGTACACATGACTGACAGCCTGTATAATGATGTGACACTCCTGACGCTGGCCGCTCTATGTGCTTCCTGATACCTGTTCCCCCTTCAGCCTGTGTGTGTATGAGATACTCCTATACACATGACTGACAGCCTGTACAGGCGGTCCCCTACTTAAGAACACCCGACTTACAGACGACCCCTAGTTACAAACGGACCTCTGGATTTTGGTAACTTACTGTACTTTAGTCCTAGGCTACAATAAGCATCTGTAACAGTTATCACAGATGTCTGCAATGAAGATTTATTACTAATCCTGGTTCTGATGACAATCCAACATTTTTAAAATCCAATTGTCACAGAAACCAAAAAAAAATCTGGCTGGGGTACACATGACTGACAGCCTATATAATTATGTGACACTTCTAATGCTGACCCCTCCAGGGTCGGCTCCAGGTTTCAGTAGGCCCTTGGGGGACAGAGCCTCAGTAGGCCCCATTGCAGTGAACTCACGTGGCAGCAATAAAAATTCAGAAACTAAAGCAGTATCCTGTTCCCTAAAAATTGCCCTTGTTTATCATACTAAACTACTGACTCCTCTATGTGCTTCCTGGTGCTGGCGGCTCCTATAGTCTGTGTATTAGTGATGGGAATTATGGCTTTTCTTAGTGATCTGGCTCATTAAGCTCCGCTCACTAAGAAGATCCAGCTCTTCTGGCTCCTGAATGTATCCCTATTACATGTATATTAGGGAGCTGCTGACCAGCCAGTACCCCAAATCCCGTCCTTCGCGTAAAGAGCTGGCTCGTTCGTGAACGACACATCACTAGTGTGTATGAGATACTCCTATACACATAGCTGCATCCTGTAGCAGTGGTAACAGCCTGACCTGCTGTTACTCCTATACACTCGTGTGTAGCTGATGTCTCTGACAGGCAGCAGAAACAGCACAGACACTAGCAATGCTTTACTATACATTACACACAGACATGAGCAGGGGGAGGAGAGGGGAGGGGTAACAGGGGTAACATCACTGCCTCTGACCATGTGACCAGCCTCATTTACATAATAAAGAATAGATGATTTTATAATGATTAATGTATGAATTGACTAGATAAAGGCTGGGATGGGATCCTTGTGAGCTGCTCCAACAGGTAGTAGTGACAGAAATAGTGACAGAGACCTGATGACAGGTGTCCTTTAACTAAAGATATAACACTGAATCCAACTTACATAGACTAATGTACTACATTGGTCGATATTCTTTTTGTCTTCACTATACAATGAGGGGAAACCGCTAAGCCACTAGACTGCAGAGTCTCTAGGTTCCTATCAATTTTCAGCTTTGGGCAAAACTTCTAAAAATGTCCAAATCTGTTTCATACAAAATGATAAAATTCTTCTTAATGTAAAAGATCTATTCCAGGGGTAGGGAACCTATGGCTGGGGAGCCAGATATGGCTCTTTTGTTGGCTGCATCTGGCTCTCAGACAGATCTTTAATAAATAGTGTTGGCTGCTGTGTGTCTTAGACTGATCACTGGACACAGGCAGCGATGTAACCACTGCCTACATCCTTTGTACGACCCAGGTGCCATTGCCACCAGCGATGAGGAGCTGACTGCAGGGAGCGCTGGTAAGTGAATATTATTTTTTTTGCTGTCATTACCTATCTACTGGGGGTCATGTGCTAGGGCTACCTATCTACTGGGGGTCATGTGCTGGGGCTCCCTATCTACTGGGGGTCATGTGCTGGGGCTCCCTATCTACTTGTGGTCATGTGCTGGGGCTACCTATCTACTTGTGGTCATGTGCTGTGGCTACCTATTTACTTGGGGCCATGTGCTGTAGCTACCTATCTACTGGGGGTATGTGCTGGGGCTACCTATCTACTGGGAGGCATATGCTGGGACTACCTATCTACTGAGAGGCATGTGCTTGGACTACCTATCTACCGGGAGGCATGTGGTGGGTGTCAGGATGTGGTGTAGTGAACCCCCTGGACCACCACGGATGATGATGTAAGCAGACACCTGGGACCAGATTCTAAGTGGCATCCGGTATTCACCAGAGCCAGCCACAAAGCAGGATGGTCTTGGTGCAGCGTGGTACCACCAGGTCGTTCCACAGGCGCGACTTGTCCACGGTGGCAGCCAAGGTCGAGGTACAGGATTACTAGGCAGTCTCGTGGTCAGGAACAGGCAGGCGGTCAAGGCAGGCAGTAATGATGCGAGGTCGGGGAAGGAGCAAGAGGTCAGAGCTGGCAGCGAGGAAGCAGAGTCAGGAACAGGTCCGGGGTCACAACGGGAGGTCAACACTTGGGAAGGAAACACTGTGGAAAGCTTCCTCATAGGCATGAAGTACTAAGATCTGATGGGGAATGCTGGGAGCCGCCGGGCTTTATAGGAACCTGGGAAATGGGCAGCGCCAATCAGCGGCGCACTGGCTCTTTAAATCTGTGAGTGCCGCCGTGGGAGCAGGAACATGGAGAGATGAGTGAGCTTGTAAAGGGGCGCCGCCACAGAGAGGGGCACTGGTGTGCCTGCGATCCAAGACACAGATCGCAGGGGCACCCGTGACACTGGGACTACCTATTTAGTGGGGAGCATGTGCATATAGTACGGCTCTTATGGAATAACATTTTAAAATATGTGGCGTTCATGACTCTTTCTCATCAAAAAGGTTCCTGACCCCTGATTTATTCATTCGTCTGAATCTGTCACCAGAAGCCAGTCATATATCACAGAGCCATCTAGTGGCCAAATACATAACTGCACCCCTCTTATCGCAGTAGAGCTCCCCTTTACCGCCAATAGAGGCTATGCTTATTTACTTCCACTAGGGGCGCTATTGTGGCATAAAAACAAAGCAGAAGGTAACGTCACCTCTCGGTGATTTTGATGGGTTGGCATAGAGTAAGTGACGTAGCCGGCAGCCAATAGTCGTCCCTGAGTAGAAGGCTGCAGACGTTACGTCACGCGCTCTTGCAGTGGGAACAAAGTGTATAGGGGCGGGGCCGCTGCTGCTGCTGGGATCTGCTGTTGCTGCTGTGACACGTACGGCGGAAGCGAAGGGACATACGGAAAGGCGACACCGAGTCTTCTAGTCACACACAGGTGAGTGCTGGCGGGAGCTGCCGCACGTCCTCATAACGCAGGAGGGTGGCGCCGCCATTGTGCCTATGCATTACTGTGTGTAACCGCGGGCCTGGCCCTGGCGTCCATGTATCCGTCCATAGCTCCGTCCATGGAGGCCTGGTGACTGGCAGCATTACACAACATGATGACAGCATTGCAACACTATGGCAATACTGACAGCACACCTGGGGCCTGTAACCAATCACAGCGCACGTTACATAGCTCCTGTGATTGTGGGGAATGACATCTGCACCGTGATTGCTATGGGAAACAGACAGGATTCTATGTGTAACTTTTATAAATCTTCAGTGGATGTGATGATCCTCATGGGGATTTCTGTGTAAATGAAAGAACCAGAATCATTGTGTCGTACGTCCGGGTGAGGGTCTTGTACAATGTGTATATACAGATAGATGTGTGTGGCAATGCCACCGCCATATGGTGGACCTGACGATGCATCATTGTCATACCTCACTATGTTCTGGAGACCCTATAACGTGACCCCTCCTTATATTTGTGTCATGTGTTTGAAGGACACACATTCTACCAAGGAGAAACTTTGTGACATTTTTTATCACGTCCACAACCCCTTTAAGAGAGACTCTCGGTGACCTAAACATTATCATAGTGACTTTTCTGCAGATCCTCTATAAGTGTTTCTGCTCCAGAGTATCTAGTGACTGCTGCCTGTTTCACATGTGATTTACATGTGGAAAGAGATAAATGGATCAAAATACAGAAAATGAAATGTTATTAAACAATTCTGAGAATTTGCCTCCTGTTTGAGCCCGATGTTGGGTTCGGTCCGATTTTTCTAGAGCTACTGAACAGAACTGGGATTGCATTCACACATTCTGTTTATGCAATGCAGATATAGGTGGCCGGGGCTCAGTCCGATTGCTGGTGTGTTTCCATTGAAACTCGTAAGATTGGTAAGTAGCACCCAGTATTTAGCATTGTTTACATGCAAAACTACGAGTAATTGTTACCAATTGCATGTGTTTCTGGGATCGGGCTGAGACGCTCCCTGTTCTGTCTGGACGCGTTATGAAACGGAACGTGTGAATGTAGCCTCACATGCTGAGCTTTACTATGTCTATGTGACACTTCAATATTCTGATGACATGAGCTGCATCGTCACATGGGAAAATTTCACATGGACTCTAACATATAATATTTCTGTGAAACTTACCTGCAACATTTCATCCATTAGTGAAACAATTCAATATAGTTGGATGTTTTATGATTTATCAGGTTGGATGGAAATGTATGTGTGTCTAAAAAAGGTGAAATATGTAGAGAACACTTTAGACACTAAGCTCTGTTGAAAAGTGATCCATATGGCCGCGTGCATATCGGCTTAAAGGGGTTGGCCACTTTACCACATGTTTTTTGTAATGTGTGTGTAAGTGTGAGGGCAGGATATTAGGTCATTTACCAATATACTTCTATAAAATGTTCTTCACTGCTTTCCTGAAGTGTAAAGTACAGACCCTGGTTCAGAAATGTCTTTTACCTCATGAGCCAGACATTCCTGACCCTAAAATGGCTTCAGGTGGAGGGCCATTTGGTCTCTAACTGTCCATGACCAATTTACTTTCCAGAACCTTATAGCGATCATGAATAGTAGCATAAGGTCCCTGCATGGTGATTGTTCATGGACAGATAGAGATCACATGACCCTCCATCTGCGGCCATTTAATAGACAGGCATATCTGACTGAACAGATAAAGACAGATGGCTGCACTTTACATATCAGGAAAGCAGAACAGAATTTTATAAAGATGTGTATTGCTAAATTTCCAAATACCCTGCCCCCAACACTTAGGGTGATGCCACACATGGCGTTTTTGGTCCCTTTTTAAACATTTGTTTTCAGTCTGTTTTTGGCAGTTTATCGTGCGTTTGGCTGCTTACAACCTGTTTTATCTATTAAGATAATTGGGAAAAAATGGACTAAAAAAGGACCAAAAACGCCATGTGTGGCATCACCCCTACACACATTACAAATAACATGATGTGAAATAGCCAACCCCTTTAAAGAGGCTCTGGATGTGGTAAGATATTACTAATTTTAAGAGAACATTCTAAGTCCTCAAGTTTTGGCACTTGTTTTTTGCTTTTTTTTTTTTTTAAATACCTGTTCAAATAGTTCAGTTTGATGAGTGGGGTCTTTGGGGGGGGGGGGGGTGGGGCATCATACAATGGGAATACTACTGTTTACAGAGTAAATTCCCTTTATCAATATGACTGCAACAGAAAGAATGGATGTGTAACATATGGCTGCAGCAGTTGTACCTCTGCCTGTGACAGAATGCTGCTACATGTATTCATACCGGCTCCTGTGCGGAGTTGTAACCGGCTCAACAACACAAGGGCCGTAGGTCTTTCCCTGTCGGTCAATAGCTTATTTCCCTGTTGAAGTATTTTTTTTCTTGTGAACTTTGACCAATCCGTGTGTCACTTTTTTTTTTTTTTTTTTTTTTTTTTGCTTTGAGTTAAAAACACTTTCCATAATAGGTACTAGCGGTTATTACAGGTCCTAAAGATACCAAGTAAATACAAGTTCTCGAGTTCATAAAATAATAGCAAGCTCTTCTGCAAGGGCCAACAAGTGGGTAATGATTAAGAGCTGACATTCCTAGGTGTGTACTTGTGTACAGCCACAAGGGATCTAACGTGACGGATGTTACATGTGATACTATGAAGCAACTTTGCAAATAGTCTTTTTTATGTTTTCTAAATATCTTCGCTTTTGTAATATACGACCCCTATGTAGATTTTTGTGTATTCTTGTCCTGTTGTCATAACCTCTTCTTTCCATTTACTACAGTAGCTGAGGCTTACTAGATCTGTCTGATAATAAAATGGATAGAATATAGCAGTGGTGGCGAACCTATGGCACGGGTGCCAGAGGTGGCACTCAGAGCCCTTTCCGCTGGCACTCAGGCCATTGCCCCAGGACAGAGTTCACCAAACACTGAATCTTCCTTCAGTCCCAGACAACTTAAGAAATGCTGCTTTCAGCGCTATTTTAAAGCGAAACTTCTTCGGCTGTATGGAACTGTGGGAAAAGTTAGACGGTTTTGACAGAACTGCATTGTCTTTGGAGGTCCTCTTGCTGGACCCACCATTCATCCTGTACAGAGAGACCCTGGAGAGAAGCTACAATGATAATCTGAATTTGTCCTCCTTCCTTCAACTGTATTGGTTGCCTCACGGGGCCAGTACAATTGAAAGATGTGGAATAACAGGTAGCACAAAGTTACTACTTAAAATTCCATGTTGGCACTCTTCAGTAAATAAGTGAATTTTGGTTGTAGTTTGGGCACTCGGTCTATAAAAGGTTCGCCATCACTGGAATATAGTATCTCCACCACTGTGTAGTTTGCTCCATTGGTATCTAGGTGATTGCTTGTCATACCAAAGCCTCAGCAGTAAGAGAAGTAAGCCGTTGTGTTAACATTTTCACAGCTACACGTCCAGCAATGAAGAAAAACCATTTCAAAGCAGCCCAGCGCATGGAAACATGTAAAACATATGCACTTTAAACCGCATCCCAAAAACGCCATGCGTCCCAAAAACGTGTGTACACACCGTGAGGCAGTTTGAGTTTCGGTACTTGTCATCCACATACTATTTATCTACAAATGATTTGCATAACCAGTTTTTGAAAACCTTTTAGTTATTTAAAAAAAAAAAAAAAAGCACAACTTAACATATCAAGAAAGCAGAGCCTCTGCAGCCACCTCTTAAAACTTTTTATAGTTGACTGACATTCACAACAACTGTGAAAGGGATGCATCATAAACCCGTCACCCACCGGATCTATCGGAGGCTGCACGGGTGCAAACGATGCACCCGGCTCAGTTCTACGCCAGGTTCTCCTGCCTAGATCTGCTCTTCAGCTTGTACCTGGCCCGGCACCTCACCCTACCCAGCCAACTAACAAAGCGGGGGGCAGTATAGACTAAACCAAGGCTTGCATGCCTTTTTTCAGCCGTACAAGCTGTGATAAATCTCTATGCCTTTGGATTGCAAGTCCAGTTTAACAAGGATATGCAGGTGTGTTTTTTTTTTTTTTTTTTTATATTCTGAGAAAAGCCTGAGGGGCAGGAATTGCTATTATTTTCCCACTTAGGCGTAAAGGCGGTGGCCAGCAGCGGAGAGGATAGTTCTGCGCACTAGCTGTAGTCTGTCCCTGCATGGCCACCGGATGTATCAGTCCGCTCAATCCTCACAATATATCTGGTGGGTGCAGGGGGGGGTAAGGTGTACATCATGCACCAGCTATTGATAAATCCCCCCCCCTCCTTACCATTGAGTCTTAGTGAGCTGCTGAAGTGAAATGCCTCTTAAAGGGGTTTTCCCACGAAGGAAAGTTGGGCCCTGGATGCACTGGATAGGGCCTAACTTGCTGATCAGTGGGGGTGTCAGTGCTCAGTGCCCCTCGTCACTCCGGCAGATTCATGGAGCAGATGGCTGCGCTCACCGATCTCCGTCAGCTCCATAGAGATTAATGGAGAAGGGCCTAACATTCCTTCGTGGGAAAACCCCTTTAAGCGTGGTCTGGTCATACACATCAGAGATGTCTCTCCTCATACACATGCACACCTGGCTCGTCTGAGCTTCCATGTGTTTTCTATAGGGACAGGAGAAGGCTATGGCAAAGCTACCTAGACCATGTTGAAGTCTAACTTGCCGTACCCTACTCTCGCCTATCATCAGGAGAGTCTGTAGACATAGACACAAGTATTTCATGGCTACAACCACTGGGTGAATCACCCACATTTACAACCTTCTATTTACGTATGACAATTCTATTCAGCTCTATCTTGACTTGATGTCGGATAGGATAACATAATATGGATAGAAATAATTTGTATGGCCAGTTTAAAGCCAGGTTGCTTTTGCCAGCAGCTCCCTGGGTACATAAGGATCAGGGTACCCATCTGTTAATCCTATATAGGGAGAGATTCTCCCTAGATAGAGACCCTCTTGTCTGTAGGGCACTTGCATCATTGCATCCTGCACTCATACTGCATAAGCCTTTACTGAACTAAGAGGAGAAATGGGGGTATCTGTGACAACCACGACTGCACGCTCAGGAATTTGTAGAACAATTGTATATATGGTAACACAACACAACATGCTGCAGCTGCGGGGAGTCCAGGGGAACTTTTCATCTGAGGTTTGGTTTACTTCTCTGTAGGGCTGAAGGTTTTTTTTCCCAAGGTTAAAATCTTTTTTTTTAATTTCAAAAATAAAATGGATTTCCGATTATTTTTATTTGTAATTTTATTTTCATGCTAAACATACCCAGTGAATGAGCCCATAGAAATACATGGGGCCGTGGTCTAGCTGTTGATACTTCAGTGTAGCACACAGATCTTTACAGGAACACAAGGAAATTCAACTCTTTGTGGCTGAACTTGATTTTCCGGCTTCTTTCCTCGGGTGTTTAACCAACTACACAGTAAAAGAGTTATCGCCCTCTGAATCGCAATGCATTTTTAAAAAGTACCATTCACCTGAGCTCTGTTCTGGATTTCCAGCCTCTTTCCTGGGATTATGCAGGTTTTATGGGATTAGTTGATTATACAACTGCTATCCAGTTGCTTTTGTATGAATGGACTAGCTAGGTGATAATGCTCTTTCATCCTGTTATGATGGGGGTTGTAACCACTCTGTAAGCCCGTTCTAATATTGGGCATATGCAGCAATACAGCTTTGGGATCTTGTGAAACTCACTGGGACGTATTCATTAATCCGTTTCTAACGCAAGTCTCTTCTGACGTGCATTTTTTCATATAGGCTGCATGAGAAACGTCTCATTAAAGTCTATAGGGGACATTTAACATACATTGGTGTGTGTGTGTACCGGAGTATGATGAGGTCCATGCCCCTTGACGCCCCGCACCAGCCCACTCCACTGCTGGTCACGCCCCTCAATGCTCATTTGGCATGGGGATGGTGTGAGGGGGAAATAATCATAATTAATGGCAGCTTGCTAGTAATTGCGATTATTCCATAGCTGGTATACAAAAAGCTGATAAATGTCCCCTTATGGGTCAGTGTTAAATGTCGTCAGTGTGCAGCAAATAAATGTACTATGCAATGTTAAAAAAAAAAAACCAAACTCAGCTTATACACAAGTGTATATAAAAAAAAAAAAAAAGAAAAAGAACTTGCGCTCTGCGCGGCTCCCCGATTCTCCTCTTCTTTCTTCTCTTTGTGTGATGGGGTGGTGTATGGTATGCCGCTGATGGCGCCACAGTGTGGGAGGGCGGGCAGAGTGCATGTCGCATCTCTGCCCACTACTCGATGCAAAGAGAAGAAAGAAGAGGAGCCATGGGGTTTGACAGAAGGTGAGTATGTAAGTTTATTTTATTTTTATATGCGGAGGGGCCGCAGGGCATTTCATCAGTGGGTGGCGGGGAGGGGGGAAGTGGGCTGCATGGGGCATTTCTTCATCAGTGGGGGGCTGACTGCATGGGGCATTTCTTCATCAGTAGGGGGGCTGACTGCATGGGGCTTTTCTACATCAATAGTTGGGCTGGCTCCATGGGGCATTTCTCATCAGTAGGGGGGCTGTCTGTATGTAGCATTTCATCAGTAGGTGGGCTGGCTGTATGGGGCAGGTCATCACTATAATTTGGCATGGGGCATTTCATGAGTGGGGGGCATGGCTGCATAAGGCATTTCAACTGGAGGGGGGGCTGGCTGCATGGGGCATTTGATTACTGGGGGAGGCTGTGACCAATGCATTTCCCACCCTAGGCTTATACTCGAGTCAATAAGTTTTCCCAGTTATTTGTGGCAAAATTGGGGACCTTGGCTTATACTCTATTCAGTATATGCTCTAGTATAAGTCGACCAACTATGTTTCTTTACAAGGGAACTTTCCATTGTGACATTTTACCAAGTCATCAGTATAGTTAATATTTTCCATTGCACAGTGCCAGTTGCGCCTCCAGGTTTTGCCTTTTGAAGTTTTGCATAATCTTTATTTGCCATGCAAATACCCTTCGGGCTAACTGGATATAAATTTTCCTTTTTGATCTACTTTGGCTCAGTAATGCCCAATAATAGGCAGCCTCTACTGGAAAAGATTGCGTTTAATTTATTGTAAAATGTATAGTGTTTAAATATCATTAAAGGGGTCTTCCCACCTACAAGTTGGGCTTTATCCACAGGATCATGAGAATGGGGCTTGTACGGGGTCACTAGCGGAATCTCTGTCAGCTCCCTCGAACTGAATGGAGCAGAACTGACATGTGCTACCGTCTCCTCCATTCCCCCCACTGATCACGAAGTTAGGCCCTATCCACAGGGGCTCTTAAATACTATAAGAACTTGCCCTTTACCTGGGGTACCATTTCCACCTGACAGAAGACTTTACTATTGAGCAGATTGTATGAAGAACACGGACGGGGCCACCTTTGTATCAGACCTTCACTTATCATATATTACTCCAGGCCTGTTCTAACATAATGCCAATACCAAAGATGATAAAAAATACATTTGTGGGTACCACCTACTTGTTATGTACTTGCAGTGGTTTAGCTTATCTACCATGAGGTCCAGTCAGGCATATCAACCCCCAAAACTAAATATATTTTCATAAACTGCCATTGCCCCTATCCCTACATTGTCCCTTTATGTGCCTGTTAACTTAAACGGCTCCTAAACCTCTATGCAAAAGACCAGAGATGGGTACGATAAGCCATTTTCATATTCAGCAGTCCAGCTTATTCATGTGTGGGGCACATCCACACAACCCCAGTGCTTGACTGACAGCCTGTATAATGATGCAACACTCCTGGTGCAGACGGCCTATCTCTGTCTCTCACATGTGTATAGGAGAACACAGCATGTCAGGTACTTGTGTAG